>JBAIZL010000411.1:1560000-1567500 GCA_036971475.1 Prosapia bicincta
ATTGTAAATACTTTTATCCCCCACTAAGTGCAATAATAGATAAAAGTATTTACAACAGTAATATATCAACTTCATAAAGTCAGTGCAACGGAAAAATAATGGACAACGTAAAATATCAATATATATATATATATATATATATATATATATATATATATATATATATATATGAAGTTGATATATTACTATTGTAAATACTTTTATCCCCCACTAAGTGCAATAATAGATAAAAGTATTTACAATAGTAATATATCAACTTCATAAAGTCAGTGCAACGGAAAAATAATGGACAACGTAAAATATCAATATATATATATATATATATATATATATATATATATATGAAGTTGATATATTACTATTGTAAATACTTTTATCCCCCACTAAGTGCAATAATAGATAAAAGTATTTACAATAGTAATATATCAACTTCATAAAGTCAGTGCAACGGAAAAATAATGGACAACGTAAAATATCAATATATATATATATATATATATATATATATATATGAAGTTGATATATTACTATTGTAAATACTTTTATTCACCACTAAGTGCAATAATAGATAAAAGTATTTACAATAGTAATATATCAACTTCTTAAAGTCAGTGCAACGGAAAAATAATGGACAACGTAAAATATCAATATATATATATATATATATATATATATATATATATACAAATGCAAAAAAAGTATTGATCAACACAAATCCACACAAAAACAAATGAATAACCATTCCCCAATTCTTAGCTACTTAAGATGTTTCTATAGAAAGTGTTATGATTTGGTTAAGGAAACGATAACACGAGTCACTATTTATCGGTCAATGCATAAAGCTATGCTTGTATCATAATGTAGGACGCCATTCCTACACAGAGTCTCTACACAATGTAATTCCCTGTTTCTCCTAATGAAATAAAATCATTGTATTTTATACAGCCTATGACATTCCGTGTGTAATTGAGAATCTTCCTTTAAACTTCGTAACAATCGGTCAAGTATGTTTTGAGATTTTTGCTAACAAATAAACAAACGCTCTCTCTCTCTCCCTCTCTCTCTCTCCCTCTCTCTCTCTCTTTATGTAGTAGTAAAATTATAAATTTTCGGTTTTTTGTAGTGTAGTTATTAATTGATTGTGTTAGATGTTTTTAATTGTGTTGAACAAAAACACCTTCGCAATACAAAAACAGTCCAGAGCAAGCACGCTAGGGCAGGAGTGTACAGAGACCACATGGAACGTGTGCTCCACCTCCTACATAGGCCAAACAGAGAGAAACTTCACAACACGTTCAAGGAACACGTAAAAGACATAAAAACACACATCACAAATATTATTTTGCTATTTCAATACAAAACACGATACAGACGCCCACAAACACAAGCAAACAAACACACACAGACATAAACACACACACACACACACACACACACACACACACACACACACACACACACACACACACACACACACACACACACACACACACACACACACACACACACACACACACACACACACACACACACACACATTATCTACATACTGACTATTATCTGAAAACATTCCAAAAATACAAGAAATAAAACTATCCTATTTATTTTTTAAAACCGAAACCATTCAAGGTAGCCTTAGATGTTTAAAATACAGACTATTATGCAGACATTATTATTTACTCCTAACTTAAACATATAATACACTATTTAATTGTCTTCTATGCAAATGTCGGAGGCATTTGCATTTCGCGGAAAATCTCCTGTCCATGACTAACAGCATTGAACAATGCACCGATTTAATGGTTTCCTGGCAAGTGATATCAATTAGAAAATATAAAGTTATAAAATATTAGAAGGAAACGAATTTATTCGTTTTAGAATAGAATAAACTTTTATCTTACTAATATATTTAAAACGATATTTAATCCCGTGTTATATTTCTGTGCTACTCAGTGAGATTTATCAACAAACAGTTCACCAGGTCTAATGCAGAGAACAGTCACAGAGCTTTGTTTGGTTTTAGTTATTACTTTAGGTGTTTAATTACACAAGCACTTTGATCTGTTATTTGGTACTCTTTGACAGTGATATTTTTCCAGTTTTATACAAAAACCCTCAGTGCAGCGTTTCTATTGATTGGATGGAAATTGGATTTCATACAATAAGCGGATTAGCGATTGTGGTTTGGGGGGGATGGGTAACCTCCGTCAAAGGAAAACAGAGCGGTTCAATATATGAATTTTAATTACAGCCCAATTTACATTATAATTTAAGTTCTAAGTTTTACACGAATCGTTTTAATTACAGGGTCATAAATAATTAGTTTTTTATAAGTGTCTTGTTCTCTCATTTTAAAACGCTTGGAAAATGTAAATTAAAAAGTAGGCTATTTAAAAGATTTAATCACAACGTATCAAAAGTATAATATGTGAAATCAAATCCAATTTTACTTTTTGAAAAATTACTCTAAATACAGTAAACTCCCGATTATCCGTGGAATAGGGTGGCCCAGTCACGCCGGATAACGAATTTCCCGGTTAATCCGCTATTAACAAAGAATACGTAAAACGATCGATAATCGATAATTATACCATAAGTTACACAAATAATGATCCCGGTTAGTGCAATTCTCAAATAATCTTCAGAGGACAAAATAAATACAGAAAATAATTTAAAATGTCGATGTATTTGACGGATTATAACATGTACATTTATATGTCTAACTATTTACAATACGTAAATAAGTATATGTCAAACGTAAGTATGTATGTACATATGTAATTTCCTTTACACATAATACTTTCACTTTTTAACAAAAAAATTTGTCACTTTCGTCCGTTTTTTTGTGAGCATTGATTTAGCTTTAATGTGAGATTTAAGTTTCTTGAGAACCATTTTGTCGCACAGTGTCTACTTGTGTCACGTGTGTCACAAAGCCAAAAAGATCGATAATGTATATGACAGACATGGATAATGCATATGTCACGTCCTAGACTATTTATAGCCGAGAATAGCTGGCATTTGTTTACATTCTTATGATACACATTAGGTTTTCGGGCGTCCAAGCATTTTGTCATTGTCTCTTATGTACAGTAGTCTGCTCGCCCCTTTTATTTTGCTGGCCCGCGTCGGGATGCTTCCCTTTCAATGTAAAAATTAGTACGTACATATTTACATACCTATTCCCTTCATCTTAACTTCTACTAAGCCTTATATGTATTTACGTCGTAATTCACCGTTTGGAAATTTAAACACATGAATCTGATTGGAATAAAAATTGGATATTTGTAAAACAATAGCAGACTCCGGATAATCCGCAAACCGGTTAATCCGCCCACGGATAATCGGGAGTTTACTGTATATATATATATATATATATATATATATATATATATATATATATATATATATATATATATATATAAGGAACATTAATATACATGTGTATATAGTAATCCGTGATGAGAGCAACATGGTTGCAAACACAAGTTACGATTAGAGAAAGTATTGGGAGAAGTCATGTGTAAATAAGGAACAGCTGAACAAGTTCCGAGTAGCTGCAGGGTTTGTATCCTAGTGCATTCAAACAAGGACACACGTGTACCGCACGAAATATTTGGCGTAATGTAAGGCAGGTGGATTCATGGAGATATTCTGTAGCATGGAGAAACAATAGATACACACACACACACACACACAGACCATGCCATTAAGGCTTTGTCGTTTCGGTAGTATTCAAATAAGTCTAGCGGTGAAATGTCTATTGAGTTTAATTCAAGAAAATTATGTGAACAGTATTTCATAAAGTTTGGATTAGATGTTTGAATTAGGTTTGTTTGCAACTGGACATAAGTTAAATGTCGGCCGTTGAAGGGGATAAAATTATGTTTGAAAAAAAAATATTAGGTGTCACACAAAAAGCTAAATGGAAAGGTTGTCTAAAGTTCCAACTGACGATAGTAGAAGAGAGTAAAATAAATAAATATAATGTGATAACTCAACTTATATTTTAATTAATTTCCCATCAAGATTTCGGTTCTATTCAAGATTTAATAAAAATTTGTCTAATACATATCTTATATGCTAAATAAATTACATATAATTTATCTATATTCATTATAATCATAATATAATTACACACACACACACACACACACACACACACACACACACACACACACACACACACACACACACACACACACACACACACACACACACACACACACACACACACACACACATATATATATATATATATATAAAATACGTTTTCTTGTTTAATAATTTAAAACAACACAGGTTATTCAAATACAAGAATATTTATTACTTTATATCCAAAGCTTTTCGTTGGCAAACAGTACCAACATCATCAGGAATGAAAATTACAATTGTAATTTTCATTCCTGATGATGTTGGTACTGTTTGCCAACGAAAAGCTTTGGATATAAAATAATAAATATTCTTGTATTTGAATAACGTGTGTTGTTTAAAAAAAAAAAAAAAAATATATATATATATATATATATAAATATATATAATAACGAAATTCATTAGGTTAAGAAAACTGTTTGCCAAATATTAGAACTTGTGAGATCGTAGTACACGGTCCTACTTAGCAAAGGGTAGACTATTGTTATTCTTTCGGCCAAAAACGGTTACTGCACGCATCTGGTAAACCATAAATATTAATACATTTCGAAAAGTTTCATTGTAGGTAAACCAAGCTGTGACGCGATCACTGGAGAGGCGCTTTACTTGGACATCGAGGGACCATGCGGATTTATGGCAACGAACCTCTAAAAATGCAGAAAATGCACGTCCAGCGGAACACCTGCCCTTGGGAAAGTTCGAGGAAATTCCCTTGCAAGCCAAGAGGAATGTCATTTTGACAGGCTGTAACAGATTTGAGCGCCATAAGAAAGTCAATCAAATTTGAAGAGGGGCGATCCGGAACGAAACACGAATGGCAGTCAATTTTCAGGACTCGAAAGGGTCAATTTCTAGGACTCAAAGGAGTCAAAATGCAGGACTCGAGGGAGAAATATGTTCAGTTTTTAGTAAGAAATAATAAACTCAAACAAAGTAACGTCGCAGTGTAAAGTATCAAGGGAGATTATTAAATAGAAAGTGAAATAAAAAAGGGAGATAAAAGGGTAATAAGTGAAATTAAAGTGAGGGAGATTATCAAGTAATGAGTTATATTAAGTGAGAGAGATAGGAAAGTAATACGAGAGATTAAATAAGGGAGATAACTAAATAGTAAGTGGAATAATTATTTGCGTGATTAATAAAGTCAGTTTACGCCATAGAGGCATTTCGAGTGATTAAGAAAATTGAAAGGAAAATATTATTAAGTGCATTTGTGTCAAGGGAAGTGAATCATGGAACCACGCAAGTAATAAGTAATAATTTATCTTAAATTAAAAGGCAACTCTTTAAAATAACAAATATTAAGAATCTCTTAAACTTTATTAATTCTTTAAAAATTAATAATTCATTCAAATATAAAATTTATCAAACCAGGTGCAGTAACCTATACACGCCTTGAGATAATTAAGGACTTTTTAAATAGTACTGTGTTTTAATAATAATTTTAAGATTCTTGATGCCTACCGGCAAAAGTAGAATTAGTTAAAAACTAATCTTACGTAACTACCTATGAATGCTAAATAAATCAGTTATGGTAAAAAGTAAGTAGCTGCGTTCATAATTGCTTTCCTGAATGTCTAATATCCTGAAGGACGATTAGAGAAGGTATGTTATAATATATATATATATATATATATATATATATATATATATATATATATATATATATATATACATACATAATAATATATATATATTATTATATATACAAACAATATATATATAGGCCTATATATATATATATATATATATATATATATATATATATATATATATATATATATAATATTAATATACGTATTACAAACAAGAAATCACCGTCTAGGAAAACATGGAAGTTCAGTTCGTTAATTTCCTTTTTTTATAAATACACAAAAAATAAGAGAAGATGCAATTAAAAATGTGAGATTGCATAAGTAAGTTGGTCTGAAGGTGTTAGTTGCTCA
Organism: Prosapia bicincta; assembly: GCA_036971475.1. Taxonomy (NCBI): domain Eukaryota; kingdom Metazoa; phylum Arthropoda; class Insecta; order Hemiptera; family Cercopidae; genus Prosapia; species Prosapia bicincta. The sequence goes on from JBAIZL010000411.1 coordinate 1,566,099, forward strand.
ATTTACGTCTCTTTCTTATAACCTCGCGCCTCCAGTTCCTCCCGAACCTCATTAGCATTTACTCGATTTAATTAAGATTGCGTGGAACAAATTTACATTTTCATTCAGTCTGAACAAACTCTAAGGGAAAGATTGAAGTGGATGGGGCGAGATGTCGGAATTTTATGGGATTTTTTAAATAGACGAGATATGGTTTTAAAGATGAGCGCAGCTACTTCGGAACGGAATTTTTTTTAAAACAGCCTCAATAATTGTGAACTTGACCCAGATATAAATACTGTGCTTACAAGGTCAACCTTACCCTAATAATATAGAGCACCCGCTTAACTACACGTCTGTAGTCACAGTCCATTGCTTTGGGGTGCAGACATTTCTTTATTTGGAATCGCAAGAAAGTGTATCTCTTAAAGAGAACAATTCTTATAGATAAACACACACACACACACATAGACACTCAAAAAAAAAAAAAAAAAAAAAAAAAAAAAAAAATATATATATATATATATATATATATATATATATATATATATATATATATATATATATATATATATATAGTGTAGGGTCGAAATTCCGAGTATCGATAATTCGCCTATTTCTATTTGAGCCTATGTTATCATTTTGAAAGGAAATGGTGGGTCGAGCTTCCTAGAAATGTTTAAATCAATACGGTAAGCTAAGGAAATGATTCGAACTAGTAAGAAATGTTCATATAAAGTTATATAAACTAATTTAGTTCATTTTAAATTATTTATAGTATTAGGGTTCATTAAAACTCTTATTTTTTCAAATGCACATAAATGCATTTCCCTATAATCTGAGTTTTGGGTAATCCAGGGGGCCTCGGTCCCATCTACCACGTGGTATCGACACTCTACTGTATATATATATATATATATATATATATATATATATATATATATATATATATATATATATATATATATAAGATCAAATAATATACACAAATACAGGAATATTCAAATGATGTTTTACAGTAATGATGTTTTATCATTCTTACTATTGTAACTCCTGAGGATGTTGGTAATGTAAACCAACGAAAAGCTTTGAGTTTATTATTCAATAAATTGAATATTCCTGTATTTGTGTATATTATTTGATCTTAAAAATATTCTAACAGAAAAAAACATTTGATATTCTCTCTCTCTCTCTCTCTCTCTCTCTCTCTCTCTCTCTCTATATATATATATATATATATATATATATATATATATATGTATATATATATATATATATATATATATATATATATATATATATATGTATATATATATATATATATATATATATATATATGTAGGTTCATCTGCGGTTACGAGAAGGTGTTCTGCATTTTTTATACTAACCTACTCCTTAAAGACAACGCAAAATATATTAGTGT
>JBAIZL010000411.1:1572500-1580000 GCA_036971475.1 Prosapia bicincta
AAGGATTTTGTGTTTCTAGAGGCTTTATTTATTTATAGTAAATAATTTTAATATGAATGAAAATGTGGAGTTATTTGGAAAAATTGGAAACGGACGAAAATTTAAAAGAATTTAAAATTTACTTTGACGAAAATGAGTATTTTTAGAAAAATTATTTTAATATTTTCATAACAATTTTCTCATAATTCTACCAACAATGGCTGTTATTATAAATATATTAGACTCGTATTTATGTAATATTTATATTTCCATACAACACACAGTAGTGACTAGACCCACATCTTTCATCCAAGGTCTATCATTTATATAATAGAAAGTAGTTTTAGTTATAAAGTTGGAATTTTCAAGTGAACGTTATACGAGTTCAACATTATTTAAAAGAAATTTGCAAGAGTTTACAAATAAAACAAAGCATTAAAATAAATTCGAAGGGGATTGCTTTTCAAACGACTAAAAGGAAACGACTATACAGGCCATGAAGAGGAATCCCAAAGTTTGTGGTTAGCTTGTGCCTATATTCCAGGTATATAAGTACAAAATTAAAAGTACACTTTTAGAAGTTGGTATTAAATCCGAGTTAGGGATTTGACTATGCCCTAATGGAGGAATATTTTTGTACTTTATGTTAGCTAAGTTTGTGCTTCACGACTCCAGCCGCCCGAGTTAATTACAGCCGCTCTCAGAGAAATCGTTCAAGGTTATGAGCAAATCTTACAAACTTATTGAAGTAGCAATTTCTTAAAGAATGCAAGCAAAGTTTATAGTTAAAATATTACTTTTAGTTTATGTGTAACTGAATGTGTGTTTATAAAAAAAGAATATTAAGGTATCAATTTATCAAATGTAGATGACTGTACTGAAAATGAACAATTTTTATTAATTGAAAAATAATCATTAAGTAAGCATAGCCTATTTAAGGGAAATTCTTTCTTCTTAGCTATAAAGTAGTTATTAAAAAAAAAAATACATTTATAATAAGTTTTCATTTTTTGTGTGTTTAAAATTACTAAATTATATAATTTATAAATTTCCATTTCAACAACAATAATAATTATATTTTGTATTATTAGAACAGCCTAGGACAGGTGTGAGACCGTTAAGTAAAGAGAAAGACGTGCAGCCTATTTGGATAATGTAGCACTTTGCTTCACTCTTCTAGTTTCCTAAGCCTAGCCTGCATCTGTAAATGCACAGTTTATCTTAGCACCACCGTGTATCGAACCCCACACCTTGTAGGCTTCTAATGAGTTACCCACTCAGACCACTCAGCAGTTTTGTTACTTTACCAATTAACAACAGTTTACCCCGACGGGACGGGGTTGCACTTTTTAGACTCACAACTGGACACGATTACCTAGCTGCACACCTAAACAAGATACACGTCTTCTCGTCTCCCAGGTGCACCCTATGTGACAGCGGGGAGGACATGACAGCTGAGCACCTCCAGTCATGTACAGCTCTGGACCATGGACCCCTGAACGACACGAAGGAAGAAGAGATCTCTCGCCTCTACTGGTCAGCACGCCACCAAATGGCCCAACAGCCAAGAGTGGGCGTTGGCTAGTAAGTAAGTAAGTAAGTAAGTAGTTTTGTTACTTTAATAACTGATATAAATTTATAACTAAGAAAACCATCTTTAAAGAAACTATTAAAATATGTTTTTGCAGAAATATTAGACAAATATTTAAGAAGAGAGTAAACCCGAATTGTCAATAAAACACAAAGGAAAAGTAACAAAAAAGGGTGATTGAAGAAAGGGGTTGATGTAAACTGTAGTCGTGAAAGTGTCTTGTATATACATACATATAAGGAACACATCCACAAACAATGCATCCACAGACAATGCGCTTACCTCCGTGTTGGCTTATTCTGCCTCTTCACGTTCACAATTTATGATTTATGCCATAAAATACAAGAACATGCAAGTATAATACGCTTCTGCGGGTGGCAGTTTGGGGTCGCTTCTTTATATAGGCAGTTAATTTATATTACTTTGTACAGAACTCTCTTGTGTCTTCATGGCGATTGAAGTAAGGTATGTTTAAAAATATTTTAGAAAGTAAAATAAAAATGTTAAAAAAATACTTCAAGCCCTCCAGGAGCGATTTATAAGGGTTGAAACTTAAATCATAACTCATTTAAAATTAAATGTACTATAACTCATTTTATTATAAATAAATAAAACCTCTTAAAGCACAAAAACGTTTACTTAAGTCTCGATGACATTTCGATTGGAAATCAATCATTTTCAGAGAAAATTACTAAAAGACTATAATAAAAAATTATCGGTTTTGAAAAGGATTATATCTTTACTGTCAAAATATAGAGCTTGTCTTTTTCAACCTAACCTTACTTAACCGGATGCACGTATACATAAAATGTTACTAAAATAAACAATGTAAAAATAAAAGTAAAAATATTGCACATAAAGGTTGTTAATGATATTCTGCTACTTATTAAAGGCAGAAATTAAAGGTATTTTGATGGTACCCTATTTAAATAAGAGCAGGAAAACATATTCAGAAATATTAAAATGTCTAATGTTCTATTATTTTATTTTTAGTGTAATAATTTCATCTTCCAATGATGTTAAACCAACAATTATCACACATGCATTACAGGAATTTCATAGAAACAATACTCATTTGAAAATTTTAAAAAACTTATAGGAGAAAGCCATTGCAATATTATTTTCCCAAGTAATTTTGTTACACCTTTCTTCTTGATTTTATTTTATTTGTTCCTTATTGTAATTATTTTTAGATTTCATTAGGTTTATCATCTTTTCTTGCCACAATATTTCAGGAACATAAAACATCAAGGCCAAATCGAGCCTAAACGTCAACGTTTACGTAAGTACTTTAAAACATTTGTTCTTCTTCTTAATGATAATTGCTTGTGCGATAATAGAGCGATACCTTTATTAAATCAAAATTAATATTTGCTTTTATAATGCTAAGCGATATAATAATATTATTCTCTTAATATAATATTATTATTTATATAATTATTATTACCAAGCGAAGTAAAAACCAAAATTAAAATTGTTGTTATGTAGACTAATATATATAAATGAACTGAAAGCAAATATCTTCTCTATTTTTGCAGAGAAAATCGGTAACCTAATTACCGCAACCGAACAGATGTGGGATAAGATTTGCAGAAACCCAGTTGGTAGGGTCAAGCCGGCCTTCGGAGCTGCACCATCGATCGCTCCACTTCGCTTCCAACGCAGCTGTTGCCACACTTACTCGCCTATATATCACCCACTTACTGCTAACATAATGTCTGCGATGGGTACTGAGCGTAACGCAGGATTCTTTGTTCCACTGATTCACTTTAAAAGTCGACCAAATAAAAATATACTTTTCAGATAAAATTAATTGATTTTTTGGGGTAAACAAGTAATATAAGCAATAAAAATTTAAAGTCAATTCTCTCCTAGTAAGCAAAGAAAAATTTTATTTTAGTTACTTTTCATTGAATAATCGCAATAATATAAATAAAGTAACATAACTTATGCGTTAAAAAGGTGTTCTACCACGTACGTTATAACAAAAAATCAGCTGTTTTATCAAATTATATGCTATCACTTATTTTAAGCCAAATGGGACGAAATAACTATATTGCATACCTTGCCCCTTTCTTGAAAATATTTCTTCCATATAAAACTGAAATTAAATAATTAAATTTATTTAATGAAATATTATTTTAAAACAAAACTGTATTAACATCAAGTTTCATCCCCTCCAAGTTTAAAAAAATGTACTTGAACTTGGGTGGATGTATAAAAAGTATTTTTTTCTGAACGATTGAAAATATGTACAAGATGTATGGGGGGAACTAATAGAAGGAATTGAAAAAGGAGCGGCAAATTAAATTTAGATTGGATTTTTTTCAATTAATTGTGATATTTTAAATAGATAGAATGTTGGTTATTATTTGTGAACTGTTTGTTTAACAAAGACGAATCTTTTAATTTTGAAATTTGCCGAAACGAATCTTCGAACTAGTTTTATACATTAACATCAATATAACTTTTATTCTTACAAAGATTCAAATGTGTTTAATTTTTCAATATTAAATTAAGATCTTCTCAAACGGAAATTTTGGAATCAGTTGTTAAAACGGAATTATTAATTTCCATCACTAGTTCTTTCCACCGTAGTAACATTTGTTTTGCTTTTAAATATTACACAAGGCTTATAATAACGCAACTTACGGAACGCCGCACGAAACCGACGACGCAATATACAGGATATATTTATTTTCGAAATACTTGAATCAGTCGGTATCTTGGGAAACGCTTTGTTAGCAAGAGACGGCTAGAAAGTCTCACCCGGATTCAGCGCCCCTGATGAAACGAATTGCAGTAGCATCGATTTTAGGGCTTTAATTGAGGGGCAAACGTGTTGGATTGGGAAACCTTGCGTTGTTGACACGAAACTGGAATAGAAAGTGTTCCAAAAGTATTTCTCTTTATGTTTCTATGAAATTTAAAGTAAAATAAAAATATTTCATTTCTACAATTACTTTTGTCTAGCACTAAAGATACGCAAGTTTTGTTAAATAAGTTGCATTAAATAACAGTTCTTTCTGAAATTAAATTCTAAAAAGAGTAGCATGTTGTGAAATAAAGACAAACAAGAGTTTTATCTAGTGAGCTGTAAGCGTACAAGAAGGTAGAAGTTTAGGAAATAAAACAGAGCGTGTAAAGCTAAAGAATATGACAAAAAAGCAAAATAGAGTTCTGTAACACGATAGGGTACTCTATGATAAGCGTCATGGAAAGGTACTGGAATATAAAAGGTGTCTTGACGCTCTGGAGGGAGTGAATACACTGAGTGAGGAGGTTCTACAGAGCGTTAAACTTACAACAGATTAGTAAACAGGCAAAGAAGAAGAAAACGTGACGTGAAGAAACTATAACGGGAACTCGCCAAAACATTTAATATACACGGGACTGTTAGGATGGTGCACATCTTGAAAATAAGGAGAAGCGGCATAAAAAGAGCAAGTAAGGAAAGCCCAGAATAACAAGTATATAACGCACTATAAAAAACTTTGGGAAAGGCAAAACAAAGAATTAAACATAAACAAAATGGCAAAAAATGAGTCGTAAAGTAAATGATACGATTAGAATTAATAAACATGGATAGAAGACAAATTTCTCTCTGAGAAAGATAAAAAAATCTTCTCGAATTATTCGAATAATTTATGTAATATATTCCAAATCAAATATTCAACGTATAAATCCAAATCAAATTAAACACCATAAATTATTTATTTTGTTAGATAAACTCACCCTAAGAAATCGTCAACCTCAGCTCTGTAAAAACTATCAATGAATACAGCGGGACTGTCAGAAAGCACTAACTTACTTTATTCAATAGGGTAGCTCCCGCGAGGGAGAGTGGACTGGCTGCACTACTAAGAGGGGTTTGGCGTCCCTCGTGGTACCCCAGTTTAACATTACTCTACTGACGACATTAATGTTTACATACATACTACACACTTCAGTACACCCTATCTCTCTTTCTCTCTTTCTCTCTCTCTCTCTCTCTCTCTCTCTCACACACACACACACACACACACACACACACACACACACACACACACACACACACACACACACACACACACACACACACACACACACACACACACACACACACACACACACACACACACACACACACACACACACACACACACACACACACACACACACACACACACACACACACACACACACACACACACACACACACACACACACACACACACACACACACACACACACACACACACACACACACACACACACACACACACACACACACACACACACACACACACACACACACACACACACACACACTAAACATCAACAATCAACTAATTTTATACATATTTATACTAACATTCTCTCCTAGGGTTTTTGACTGGTCAGAACCACTGGGCGTTGCCGTAAGCGTTTATTGGTGGTGCGCTAGCTACTTCGGCCTTTGTATTATTCGGCCTTCTGTCTTGCATTTTGAAACTGACGTTTGTAAGTCTAATTATTTATTTAAAGAACTTTAATAAATCGAATTATTCAAGAAATAAACACACAAATACAAGAAATTACTCTTTTATTCATTTATTTCTATTACTTCACACTCTCCTTATATAAATTTTTTTCAGATTTTTAATCACTAATAAAATACTTTTTATTCATTCACTTAAGTTCAAATCCATTTTTTTAAATTTGTAGCGGATACCAGTTGACGGCAACACAGTTTTTTTTAAAAATAATAATTCATTAATTAAATGTAATGTAATAAGTTTAGTTGAATATTGGAGAAAAACGTTATACAAAAGGGGCAAGGTATGCAATATAGGTACTTCGTGGATTTAGCATAAAATTAGAGATAAAATGATTTTATATAACAGCTGATTTTATGTTAATGGTTATGTGCTAGGACAGCTCTCATGCATAGGTTATCTTATTTATATTAAATGCAGTTATTTAATAAAAAGTTACTGAAATTACATTTTTTATTGTTGACTTTGTTCAAGTAGGAATGACTTTAATCAATTTTGTTTATATTACTTGTTTGCAATTCTATTTTGTTTTATTGTTCATGTTTCATGCACAATGGTGTGACTAGAAATTCCTTGCTAAAACCAATCCATGGCCATCTTGTACGTCACAGATGTCGCTGTAACAACTTTTAGTTAGCAACATCCAGTAATCGTGGTTGACTGTGCTTTACGTATTTCCCCCAGGTGCTATGTCGTACACACTGAACCCTTTTAGTGGTAAATGTAATATATTTTTGTAATTCGAAAAATGCATTCATGTCATGTCACAGGAAAAATATAGTTGAATAAAAGCTAAGTATCTTCTCACGGTTACTCGCATTGGAAACGGAAAACATTGAATACATGGTCATCATCAGATCGGTGGAACTTATACAATGTGCGGTTAGCGACTCTCTCGGGGGAATAGCCTGGTTCTCCCTCAGTCGAGTCTAGACCACAGAGCACCTGTATTAGAAGCTCTGTTGTCTAGAAAATCTTATTTAGCATCATAAGTTTACGCCCGTATATTTCTTCTTTTATTCTTTTAGTTACAGTTACTCCAGAAAAAGGAATATTTTCCTGTCATCGTGTTTCTAGTGTTTGTTTTTTCGTTTTAAACTTTTCCCGAATTAAAATACCACTAATAAATTTATATAATAAATTAAAAAAATCTAAGACTAATAAAAAAATCTAGTCACTTTCGCGAACACACAAGATCGGACGGATTAAAGTGAGGACTAGGTTATGTACAGCTAACTCCAAACATTTTACTCGTCAGACGACGTTTTACCGCTTTATAAAATCAGATGTTTACATTTTAAACAATAATGGGTACTTATGTATTATACGGAAGCCAGTAATTTTAGAGGTTATTTTGCAAGAGACGTAATAACACTAAATATTTATACAGGACAGACTATATTTGTCTCGCTG
>JBAIZL010000411.1:1585000-1607500 GCA_036971475.1 Prosapia bicincta
AGACGTATATTTCATTCAACAATTACAAATTTGCTGAAGCTTTTCGCTGGGGTAAGGTTTCAGCATTCTCAAAGTCTACTAACATGATTTATAAAACTATTCAAACATTACTCTATTTGATTGCACTATATACATAAACCACTGATAACTTTATTCCTTTAATTTGATTGTTTGACATTAAATAAAGTATCTGTTTAATACAATCTTAAATTCTATCCAAAACATGAAAAATTGTGTTGTGTTTAGATTTAAGTTTGGACTGTTCTTTAATGAGTATGTTATTTAATTTATATTTGTAGATATATATAGGTTTTCCACAACATTCATTTTCAAACCTTTATTAATATGTTTGATTAAATTCATATTTTGTATGTCTGGAAAACTATGGTTATTTGTAATACAATGAGTAGCCATATTCGATTTATATATATCTGGTTTTATTACAGCATTGAGCTGTTCCTTGTAGCGATCCTTTATTTTCTTTTTCGTTTGACCTACATAATTTTTATTGCAATATTGGCAATTTATACTATAAATCCCACATAAATCTACTAATGTAATTACTTTGAGTCAAAATAATATTATTGATAGTAATGTTTGTATAAAAAGCAAATTAAATATTAGTATTTTTTAACAACATTTTAAGTGATTTAATTTCATAACCCGTGTAAATAAATTTAGTCCATTTTGTTTCATTTTTACTTATAATTTGTCTGTTATAATTTAGTAATTTATTCTGAACGTTACTATTCAATTTATCTATAGTCTTCCTTTTATAACCGTTTACTGAAGCTAATTGATATATTTTGTTTAATTCATTTTGTCTATTTTGTTTATTTAATGGTATTTTATACATCCTATACAATAGGTTGTAAAAGCATGCCATCTTTTGTTTATATGGATGATTGGAATGGTTTGGTATAATATTATCAGTAATCATGGGTTTTCTAAATATTGCATAATCTAATTTGTTAATCTGGTTATATATTGTAATATCAAGATAATCAAGTGTACTGTTACATTCAATTTCGTGGGAAAATTTTATATTGTGATGCAAGTTGTTTATTTCTTTAATTATTTAATCTAAATGTATGCCATTTATTTGTAGAAATATAAATTTCGTCATCAACATATCTGTACCAAATTCCATTTTGTCATATTTATTTATGATTTCAATTATGTCGTTATTTAAATTTTGTAAAAATATTTCGGAGATTATAGATGATAATGGAGAACCCATTACCAAACCATCCATTTACTTATATATTTTTTTATTTTAAGTAAAATAATTTTGTTCTAATAGTATTTTTACGGTATTTATTATTTCATGAAATTCTTAATATATATATATATATATATATATATATTATTAGATAATTATTTTCCTGAAGATGCTGGTACTATTTTATCGGCGAAAAGCTTTGAATACATATATTCATTTAAAGTGTTCTTTTTTTTTTAAAAATATTTTTAATCTAATATATATATATATCTATATATATATATCTAGAATATATATCTATAATACATATATATATAGATATATATATCCATATATACATACATACATACATACATATATATATTATATTGACATATAGGCCTACGTGAATAGAAAACAACATTAAGTTGAAGAATTTCATTGTAATATATATATATATATATTAAATATGCTGATATGTTTTCTTGTAATATAGTTAATAAATTAAAAATATCTCAAAAACAAGAATACTTTATAATATATTTATTCAAAGCTTTTCGCCGATAAAATAGTACCAGCATCTTCAGTATTATATATTAAATATGCTGATATGTTTTCTTGTAATATAGTTAATAAATTAAAAATATCTCAAAAACAAGAATACTTTATAATATATTTATTCAAAGCTTTTCGCCGATAAAATAGTACCAGCATCTTCAGTATTATATATATATATATATATATATATATATTATTATTATTATTATTATTATTATTATTATTGTAATTTTCATTCCTGATGATGTTGGTACTGCTTGCCAACGAAAAGCTTTGGATATAAAATAATAAATATTCTTGTATTTGAATAACCTATGTTATTTTAATATAATATATATAAATATATAAATATAATATATATAATATAATATATATATAAATCATATTTAAAGCATATTTTCAGAAGTTTTCTTTTTATTTACTGTTTTTCAAAAATTGTTATTCATTTTCTTGTGAGAATTTTATGTTAAAAGAAATCTAACTAAAAAGAAAATATTAACATAATATTGTAGAAATGTCGCTATAAAAATCAATTACCCAATAAATATTATGTATTGTAAGATTTTAGAAGTGATACATATTATATAATAATAGGTGATATTAAATTGTTTACAAACGTAAAATACTTTTAAAAATCTGTTTCACGCGTACAAGTAAATAAACAAATGCTATGTAAATATATTGCAGTAATTAAATCTAACTACAAGTACCGTAAGCTAACATTTGTAATCACTAATGCGTACGTTTGTATAGATGTTAATGAACTTTCCTCGTATATACGTCATCCCAGTCATTAATTTACGACTGCGGAATAAAACTGGAAAACTTTTGCCGTAAAACCAAGGCCTCCTCGGAGCGGTTACCTTAATTAGTTACCTAAAAGTGTGGAGTTCGGAATCAGATCCGAAGTTGGGTATTCCTAACAGAAACAAATAATATAGACAACATTTTAAGTCGATTCCTACTCAGGTCAAAACAAAATATTTTAATTACTTTTTATTAAATAATTACAATTAATGTGAAAAAAGTTAAACATAACCCAAAGGTAAAAACAGCTGTTCTACCACATAACCTATAACAGGTGTTGTATATATAGCTGTTTTATGAAATCATATGTTATAACTTACTTAAGGTAAATGGGATGAAATAAATACATTGCTACCCGCAGGGGGGTGCGGACTAGCCGCACCTACGAGGGATTTGGCGTCCCTCGCGGTACCCTAGCCTAACACTACACCACTCATAAAGCCCACACACACACACACACACACACACTCACACATGCACATATACACATATACTAACATCTTTACTTAGGGAATTTGACTGGTCAGAACCGTTGCGCGTTGGGAGTGCTGAAAGGTCCAGAGCTTGACTAACTCTGGTCTGGGACGCTGCTGTGAGCTTGCTCTGCCGAAGACGTATGCGCGGTTGCTGATCCGCTAGCCACTTCGGTCCTTGGTCAGGGAGTGTCCGCGGTGCACAGGTATCGGAGCCTGTGCACAGTATTACGAGTTCTCGACTGATGCCCATCCAGTCGAGCTAAGGAGGAAACTATGGGCCCCAGAGTTCCGGGGGTTGGAAATGATCGAAAGGGATCCATGGGTGTACCCGATCTCATAGTCTCGCCCGTAACGGCTGACACGATGGTTAGCTTACATCAAATTTATGGATAACCAACAAAAGTCCAACCAACCAACAAACCAGAGTAATGTGAAGAGGCGTCGTGAGGTTTCTCCGAAGATGTCTAGTGCAGTAATTGAGACGAGGAAAGAAATAAATGTAGCATCACCCAAACTACCGCCTAAATTTTTAATTGTTTCATGCACAGAAGAAGGAAAAGATCTTTCGAAAGTATCGCCTTTTTTTATTCATAAGGCTATAACTGGATGTGCAGCAGGACCTGTCTCTTCCATAAGGAAGTTACGGAACGGAACACTGCTGTTACAAACAAGTAGTTCGAAGCAGTCACAATACCTGCTGAAAATGACCTCCTTCTCTGATCAGGTCAAGGTTTCGGTAGCCCCCCACAAAACCTTGAACTCATCAAGGGGATTAATATCATGCAGAGATCTTTTGTATGTCCGTGAGGACGAAATAAAATCTGAACTGGAATCGGAAGGTGTAACAGAAGTCGTACGAATTATGAGGATGGAAAACGGTCAGAGAGTTCCAACATCATCATTAATCCTGACATTCGGGAAACCATCTATCCCGGAATATTTATATGCTGGCTATCAACGGCTTCCTGTTAGGCCCTACGTTCCCAATCCACGGCGGTGCTTTAAATGCCAACGTTTTGGACACGTCAGCTCTTCCTGTTCCAAGCCAGAGGTATGCGGACAGTGCGCATCTGAAGGCCATGTAGAAAAGGTTTGCACAAGTACTCCAAAATGCCCAAACTGTGCTGGTGACCACCCTGCTCGCTGCTTTAACTGCCCAAAGTTCAAGGAGGAGAAAGCGATCCTCAGCATAATGGCAAAGGATAAAACATCTTTCCACGACGCAAAAAAGAAGTTCAAGTCAACTCATCTTAGACTTGAAACAAAATCTTATGCCTCAGCTACCACCACTGAAAAGTCGTGTTCCAACTGTGTTTAGCTAAATAAAAAAACTGAACTTCTCACTGAGCAAGTTAGTCAGTTATTAGCATTAGTGACTAAAAATTCTGTTTCCAACTCAAAGACTAATGTTGAATGTGCGGAAAAATCTCCATTGCCAGTTACCTCTGCGAAAATTAAAAGAAATAAGACACTATTAGAGACAAGTGAGAAAAACGTAAAAACTACTCCTAATACGAGTAATAAAAATAGTAACAAAGCTGCACCTGTGAAAGTAGGTGCAAAATCACAAGCGACTCAGAAGAGGACCATTTCAAACTCCTCTTCTGAGTAAAAAAACTTTTCAGATTCCACCACTACAATAGTGGTGATGCCATCTGATGACTCTCTGCCTGGAACGTCCAACATTCCAGGCCAGCGAATTTGCAATGACAGCAACGAGAGCCAGGTGAATCCATTTCACTAAAATACGATGTCCACACCTAAACAATCCGCGATCAGTGGAACATTAACGGCGTTAAAAGTCACATTGAGGATCTCAAATTAATTGTAAGGGATGTGTCCCCTATGTACATTTGTATTCAGGAGACACATCTCCATGAATCGCACAATTTCCATCTAAGGGAGTATTCTCAGTTTACAGATCGGACTTCGTTACAGAAAATCGATCTAGAGGTAGCGTAGCCATTTTAGCCCGTGACTGTGTCGACGCCGTTTCTCTGAACTTAATAACTCCCTTACAAGCAGTAGCAATTCAAACAGCTGTTCCATACAAACTCACTCTCTGTTGTGTCTACCTTCCACCAAGTGAGGGCCTGCAACAGAGATATCTTGTAGACCTTATAAATCAGTTACCGACTCCGTTTTTATTAGTGGGCGATTTCAATGCCCACCATGTTTCATGGGGTTCCCCAGAATGCAACCCGCGAGGTAATCTGATCGAAAGCATCAGATCGGAACTGGATTTATACCTGCTAAATGACGGTTCTCCGACACATTTAGCAGCGTCAACAGGTGGATGGACAGCTGTAGACTTGTCATTATGCAGTCCTGCCTTGGCCACAAGGCTAAAATGGTCAGCATTGCCTGATCTTTACAGTAGCGATCACATTCCTATTGAGATCTCTTTGTGTGACTCCTCACCCTGTTGTGTTCGACATCCCCGTTGGATCCTGCAAGAAGCCAACTGGGAACAATTTTCACAAGATCTAGAATCACTGGACGTGGATTACCTGGCTCCCATTGATGACATTGTCAATTCATTTACAAAAACCGTTTTGAATGTCACCGGAAAGGCAATTCCGAAAACCTCATCCAAACCACGACGACCACCTGCTCCGTGGTGGAATGATGAGTGCACTGTGATCCTTCGTCAACGAAGAAAAGCTCTGAACCAGTTCAAGAGACATCCTGGAAACAATATAAAATCTTCCGTGCGAAAGCACGGAGAATATTTAGGCAAAGTAAACGAGAATCATGGTCGCAGTACATTGGCACAAATACAAGAACTACAGCTCCATCCACAGTATGGAAGAAATTACGATCAGTCTGTGGCATTTCCGTTCCGATGCCGTTAATTTCAATAAGGCATCCGGATGGAGTTATGACCACAGACGGTGAGAAAATTGCCAATGTCCTAGCATCATCGTTCTCAAAACATTCTTCATCTTCTGCATACAAGGGCGCTTTCCAGGTGTATAAACGTAAACAAGAAGCCTTACCTTTCACCATTGGAGTGTCTGGAGATTCTTGTTTGAATATCCATTTCTCTATCGACGAACTAGAGTCAGCTCTCTCGTCAACGAAGGATTCAGCTCCAGGCCCGGATGATATTGTATACTCCATGATTAAAAATCTACCACCGTCGGCAAAACTAGTTCTCCTTCGGATATACAATCGTATATTCGGGGAGCACGGTTTTCCCGATGCATGGTTAGAAGCGACAATCATTCCTCTTCTAAAACAAGGAAAGGACAAAACTAATCCCAGTAGTTACAGACCCATCTCTCTGACCAGCTGCCTATGCAAACTACTGGAGAAGATGGTCAACCGTCGTCTTGTCTGGTATCTAGAAACAAACAAACTTCTTTCTAACGTTCAGTGTGGTTCCAGACAAGGACGTTCATCAGTTGACCAATTGGTTTTGTTGGAGTCAGCTATACAGAATGCCTTCATCTTACGACAAACATTGGTAGCGGTTTTCTTTGACCTTGAGAAGGCATATGACATGACATGGAGAAGAGGAATTTTGAACGTATTGAAATCATGGGGTGTACAAGGTAATATTCTTGCTTTTATACAAAATTATTTGAACAACAGGACTTTCCGTGTACGTCTAAGAGGCATATATTCTGATCATTGCGAACTAGAGAATGGTGTACCACATGGTGGCGTTTTGAGTGTAACGCTGTTTGCCGTTGCCATTAACAGCGTCACATCAAACGTACAGTCACCGGTCCACTGTTCTCTGTTTGTAGACGATTTTTGTATATATGTGGCTGCTAGAAGTATGGCAACAGCGGAAAGATCCTTACAATTAGCCATTAATAAATTGCAAGAATGGACCAAATCTACGGGCTTCAAGTTTTCGGCTTCGAAGGCCTAGTGTATAGCATTTAGTCGTCGCAGGCAACACCAGGAACCTATCCTTTATCTTGATGGTAAGCGGCTTCAGACCGCGGATAATGTGAGATTTTTGGGTCTTTTATTAGATAAAAGACTTTCATGGAGTCCGCATGTGCGTGATTTGAGGACCTGGTGCAGCAAGATATTGGATATGTTGAGAGTTCTAAGTGGTACAAATTGGGGAGCAGACAGAACCCGCTCCGCTTCTATCGCGCCATTGTAAGATCGCGCATAGATTACGGCTGTATAGCCTATTCATCTGCTCGACCTACTGTTCTGAAACTCCTGGATTCAATACATCACGCTGGCCTTAGACTTTCTACTGGTGCTTTTAGATCAAGCCCAATCTCCAGCCTTCTAGTTGAAGCTGGAGAACCATCTCTCTCAATGCGACGTCAAATGCTACAAATTTCATATTACACTGGTCTTCGAAGTAAACCTAAACATCCGGCATTCAAAGCAGTTTTTGATAACTACCTCGAGGATCGTAACAATGTGCGTCAACGATCAACTGCTCCCTTCGGAATAAGTACGTTGAGCATTTTTAACAATTTAAATTTAGAACATCCACCTATATTCGAACGAACATCATGCTACATCCCTCCATGGATAATACAAAAACCAAAATGTGACTTCTCATTGTCCAGGTACCTGAAACACAATACTCCTGACGTTATTTATCGTCAGGAGTTTTTGCAGATCCAACTAACTCACCAACATACTGTGACTATATTCACAGACGGTTCAAAACTGGACAATGGGATAGGTTGTGCAATTTATATGGAAGGTCAAACTTTCACTTACGGATTACCCTCAGCCTGTAGCGTTTTTACTGCAGAACTTTATGCAATTTTCCAAGCTTTAAGATCAATTCCGTCTGCAAAATCTAAATATCTTGTGTGTTGTGATTCCAAAAGTGCTCTCCAGGCCATTCAGGAGATGTACACTAAGAACCCTCGACCGTGTCCTCGCTTTCTTACGCCACCTTAATCTATTTAATAATATTTAAATTTTGTATAATTTTAGGTTCTTTAGTTTTAGATAATTACAATTAGTTTTAAACATTTATTTTATTTTGATTAGTTTTATTTATGTAATATTTATTTTAAAAAACTTAACTTTAGTTAGGCGATGATAACCTCAATAGGTTTTTCGCCTGGGGAAAAAAAATACATTGCTTACTTTGCCCCTTTTGTGAAATATTTTTCACCCATATACAAATAAAATTAATCTAACAAAATTTAAATATTGAGTTGACATTTGAAAAAATCTGTATTAACATCAAGTGCCATCCACTTCAAGTTTAAAAAAATGTATTTGAACTTGAATAGCCGAATAAATTTGAACAAGATATATATATATATATATATATATATATATATATATATATATATATATGTGTGTGTGTGTGTGTGTGTGTGTGTATAGGGTAAGTATGAGATAATAAAAGGAATTGAATAACAACAAAAACAAGGGTCGTGCTTGATTCTTAGTATATTACAGAGATAACTGTTACGTTACATAACCTTCCGATACATTTCAAACTTACATTGTGTTTTAACATGGGAAGATATTATTTTACAAAAATAATATTTTTACAATAGATAGTTCCGTAAGAAACATAAGAGTTATTAAAAAAAAAAACAAATTAAAATTTTGAACTGAGGCTGAAAAGCTTGGCATTTTAGGTAATTGATATTTTATATTCGTGGATTTTATTGTGCATGATGTCCGGATACGTACTAAAGTTATATTAAACAGGCACTGACTAATTACTAAGGCCATGACGAAGATCGTCTGGGTGTCGATAACGTCTTGTCTCTGTAAGGATTTCGTAAGTCTATTTAAACTGTAAGTATGGTAGTTCATTAACTAGTTAGACTCTAAAAACTCCATAAGCGTTAAGAATATTATAATAGGTATATACTTTCACAATAACTTGAATACAATTTATCTTAAATATTAAAGATAGGTTTTACACCGAAAACCTTCGAAGCATATATAGAAATATTTTACGATTGTATTTCCTCACAACCAAATATTCACAAAGTCAGGCTGTATTATCAAAATACACGTGAACCAAAGCAGGACCCGGGTCGTAAACTAAGGCTTTACACAGATACGACATTGCACTGAGAAATCTCTCTCGCTAAATTATTGCCTAAAAGATGATGAAATATTGTAACAGGAAAGATAACTATATTTATTTTAAAATATCATTAGATATAAGTGATAGAAGAATAACGTTAGGTAAAAAGTAGAACTATATATTTATATACACACACATTTTAGAAAAAATCACACTGGTATGCATCAAATTTGCTTCAAGAATGAAAACAACTGATTTTAGTCAATTGCGATGCCCTGAATTCAGATCTGTTTTTAGTTTTTTTCTATCACGTCAGGTTTTTACGTACTTTAAAAAAATGTATAATAATAATAATTTACACAATTACTGCACATATGGGTACCTATAATAAATTGAAACCTCTTTATATGTTTATTTTTTTTACCGGAATATATTTTATAAATAATCAAGGATGATATAAAATAAATAAATAATTCAATGTAATTATAAGTGACAATTTAAAAAACTTACCTAGTGTTTACATCACACTTGAGACATTTTACCGTTTTGACATTCTTCTAGGGAATTTCTCTTTAGGCACCAGCAGTAATCTGCCATCATTGTTTCATTCCAATCCTCCTGGTACCTTGTTTGCATGGTTTTAATGTCCTGGTGGAATCTTTTACCCTGTTCCTCACTCACCGCGCCAAGATTTTCGGAGAAATAGCCGATATGGCTATATAAAAATGTACTTTCATACTCATTTTACAGCCCCAAGGCTTTGAAATGTCCTAAACATTCCTCAACAATTTCCCTATAATTTTTGGCTTTATTGTTCCCAAGAAAGTTTTCGGTTATCCTCTTAAACGCCAACCATGCAGAAGCTTCGAGTTCATTCATCGAGAAAGTGAAAGCACGGTCTCTCATGAGTTCTCGAAATTGTGGTCCATCAAAAACACCAGCTTTCAGTTTCGCGTCACTTTTATTTGTAAATTTTGTTTGAAGGTACAAATGGATATTGCTTTTATTACTTAAGCTTGTCACGAACTGCTTCATAAGTCCAAGTTTTATATGAAGAGGGGGCAGCAGAACGTTCTCTCTAGAAATTAGGGGTTCAGACAGTACATTTTTTTCTCCTGATGAAAGATTCCTTCTTAGGAGCCAGTTTTTTTGTCTTTCCCAGTGCTCAGATCGTGCTATGCTATCCCACTCACAGAGAAAACAGGGATACTTAGTGAAACCGGATTGTTGGCCAAGAGAAGTATCGTCACTACTTTAAAATCCCTACACACTGTCCAGGAATGCTTACGATACTCAATTTTATCAATATTATTTAGCAGGATTATATTGAACACCAATTGCCATAAACAAACCTTCTATATTTTTGAAGTACACAAGTTTATCTGTTTTAGCAAAGAAAGGTATGAATTCCCTCTTTCTATGCCTGAACCATGAAAATGGTGTGCGGGAAATAGTAAATTCTTTTCTTTTAATCGTGATCCTAAAGGTTCTGCAGTAATTTTAAGGAGGTCTAAGTCTCTGACTAAATCGTTGAGCTCCCTCTATGTGAACTGTTCGGGCAAATGAGAAGACTCAACTGTTTCAAAAGTGGGATCAGGATTCAGATTCGGACTAGTCTGTACTACCCATATTCTGAGGAGGAGATGGAATTGCCGCTTGAACACTATGGGGAATTGGTCAGATGAATGATTTCAAATTAGGATATTTTACTGAATGTTTGTTTTTAGTATTTATGCCATGAATATTTGTAAAACAAAAGTAACAGTCACTTACATGATCGTGAGGTTCGCGCCACACCATAGGAATACCGAAGGGGTATTTATACTATAGATAAAGTAGGGAAATATTTATTACCTAAGAACTGCATGTTTAAGAAGCCTATCAACACGTAGTTTGTGTATAAAGAACCGAAATAAATATATGTTTATAGTGTAGATCAATACTAGGAAGTCCATCAATTTGTTTCATAAAAGTATAAATTTGAGATAAGTTATACTTATGATTAAAAAGAAAATTGACGTGATAGAGAAAAACTAAAAACAGGTCTGAATTCAGAGCATCTCATTTGATTAAATCAGTTGTTTTCACTCTCGAAGCAATTTTATTTTTTAAAAAATGCATACTAGTGTCATTAAAAACAAACGAATTGTCTAAAAATTTAAGAGAAATAAATATGACTAATAATACTGACAGCATTTTTAGTCTTCGTTTAGAGGTTATTTGAGGTTATATTAATATCATTTTCAAACGAAATTTCCTACACGTTCAGATATATCGTACGGTTAACTTACGTGATAACATATATGATTTTATACCACATGTATATTACTCTAAGATTGTAGATGAGTTTATCTATTGTAATTTAAAATATATGTCTTAAGGAAATTTTAGCGGTAAACCTTGGAGGTATCCAATACAATAAAATAGCCTAAATAATTATTATACTGTACATAATTATCACAGTATGTTAATATTAACTGTATGTGAATTAAGTGAAGTTATTTAAAATAAAAATTTAAACAATAATAAATATAAATTATAAAATTTTATTTTAAAAATAAATAGTAATATTAATCAGCACGTTTATACTTCGTCCTGCATTGTGCAGTCCTTAAACTTCTGCTATAGTGTATTAAAGTGTACTATAAGTATTTAAAGACAACTTTACAGGTTAGGTCTTATCGACGTCTAGACGACTCACATTTCTTTATGAGTAACCTAATTGTATCCCTCAAGGGGTTTGACTTTATCCTATATATTCTAATGGAATAAATTCGGATTGACAGTTAACGTTTCAAAGATAACATGTGTGTAATATGGCAGAAATACTTTAACAAATTTCCGTATCATTAACTTTAAAAAATGAGGTATTTAAAAAAAACATATATTAAAAAAACCCAAAATATAAACAAAAATATTTTAAAGTCAATTCCTACTTTTGTCAACAACGAAAAATTTCAACTTTTGCATTTTATTAAATATTTAGAATGATTATAAATAAAGCAACATAACCTACTTGTTAAAACAACTATTCTACCACATAACCTTTAACAAGAAATCAGCTGTCGTATAAAATCATATGTTATTTATTATTTTAAGCCAAATCGGACGAAATAACTATATTGCATACGTTACCCCTTTTGTGAAAAATGTTTCTCCCACATAAAACTAACAC
The DNA here is from genome assembly GCA_036971475.1 of Prosapia bicincta. Classification (NCBI taxonomy): domain Eukaryota; kingdom Metazoa; phylum Arthropoda; class Insecta; order Hemiptera; family Cercopidae; genus Prosapia; species Prosapia bicincta. Next base: position 1,597,210 of record JBAIZL010000411.1, read on the forward strand.
TTAATAATTATAATAAAAATAAAACTATAATAATAGTAATTAATAATAAATTTTATTAATGAATTAATGTTTTAAAAAGGCTATATTAACATCAATTGTCATCTAGTAGAAGTTAAAAAAATATATATTTGATCTTGATTTGATGCATAAGAATTATTCTAATATCCAATGAAAATTTGAACAGGACATATATATATATATAAGGAGAGCTTGAAATAATAGAAAGAATTTGAAAATATTTATAAACTTTCATTGAACACATTGCCAAAATACAGTTTTTAATAGCTAACCTTTCAAGAGGGTGCTACAAAATGAGGTAAAAATGGCTTATGTTTAACATAAAAACGGGCACTACAAAATTTCCTCGAGAAAGGAAATGCTGATAAAGCTAGATCAAGTTTGAAGCAGTAAAACTTTGTTTCACATGTGTGCACAATCAGGGCTATAAAGAACTGTTATGTTTTATAACTTTGTTCGATTGCTAAACTTAGGAAATAAAAGTAAATTCAACCCTAGGCTTAAGGGCTTCTACCACTGGCTTATTATTATATATGTCGAACACAATTTACAAAGTGACTCTGGTTGGTGAAATCTTGGTTTCTTACGAGCATCGTACTCAATGATTTCTACTAAGTTGAAATAACTAAATCTCAAATAGAGATTTACAGTATTTACAATTAAAACTGTTTAGAAATACCTTTACTTCAAACATAACTAATGGTCTTTAATTTCTTTAAAATATAATTAATTGTCATAATTTTAAGGTAATTATTTTGGTAATTTATATAATACATAACAGTTTATGTTTTTCCTAAAACGGTTTGATTTCAATTCAACTATTGAATAATTTCAGCTTTTATCTCTTATAAATATATAAATAATATAAATATGTAAATAAATATCTTATAACACAAATAAATTATTGAGAGTTCCAACTTTGTTTGCTGAAAAATCCTCTCAAAAACTGCATTAGGCCGAAGTAAATAATTGTTACAAAAAGTATTACAATGCACAGATGAACTCCTATTTTCTAAAGCTTGCCTTGAAAACATTCCTTAATTACGTGTTCGAATACAGTAATGATTTTGAGTGAAGAATGACAAAGCACAAAACGCCAAAACATTACAGCAGTGCGAAGGGTTTCTGCTGAAAATGACAGTGAGTAGATTTTTTTGACAAGTGATTCAATAAGAATTTTTTAAAACGTTTTAAGAAATTCGACTCAAAAACTGCACATTTTATTTTATATTCCCTTGGGATATTCTTGATTTTTTTGTGGCTTTTTGCGTCAATAAAATATTTTAATTTCATCCGAATGTTTAAATTATTTAGTATTAAAATCAATCAGCAGAAACAAATATTATTTTGTAATTCTAGTTTGCAACTATTCTACTTTGCAACTATTCTAGTTTTAAGATGAATGTTAAAATATTGTCTCCAGTCTTGGGCCGCTGTTTGTTGTTTGCGTGGCTTCGTTCAGTGGGGTCTCAGTCTAGACGATTCCTCTTACGCTTGTCAACGTTTTCTCCTTTTTACGAGTGTTTTATCTATTTATTTTAATAATAGGTTCCACGGCAGACTATTCGAAGGGGCTGTGTCGTTGGCAGTGACCAAAGCAATTACGATGGGGAAGTTGAAGCTATCTTGGCAGCTTTAAAAATCAAAGATACCTATAAGGCTGTATTTCTTGTGGACTCCGTGACCGCAATACAGGGTGTCACTAGCAACAGACAAGTGGAATGCCACCGAACACTCTTCTGTAGAAAACAACTGAACTCCCTACAGGAAAAGGGTTGGCAAATTCACATTCAGTGGGTACCAAGTCATGTCAATATAGACGGAAACGAGAAAGCCGACACTCTCCCCAAACAGGGAGCAGATTTACCACAGCCACGAGAAAGCCGACACTCTCCCCAAACAGGGAACCGCTTTACCACAGCCACGAGAAAGCCGACACTCTCCCCAAACAGGGAACCGCTTTACCACAGCCACGAGAAAGCCGACACTCTCCCCAAACAGGGAACCGCTTTACCACAGCCACGAGAAAGCCGACACTCTCCCCAAACAGGGAACCGCTTTACCACAGCCACGAGAAAGCCGACACTCTCCCCAAACAGGGAACCGCTTTACCACAGCCACGAGAAAGCCGACACTCTCCCCAAACAGGGAACCGCTTTACCACAGCCACTAACCTCAACCTCTTTTCAATCAGTGAAAATACAGATAAACTCAGCTTTAAATCGCAGCACGAGAGAAAACTTAATCAGGGCCTCTTACAACAGAAGCTGGGCTACACTCGTCTCCGCAGTAGCACTGTTACGCCTGGCTACTGGCCACGACTACCTGGCGGCACACCTCCACAAGATTCATGTCCTCCAATTGCCGGATTGCGTGTTGTGCGGAAACGGAACCATAGATGTAGATGAACTTTCTTGGGCTACGTCCAGCCAGACGAAGATGACAATGAGGGAAGTCTCTCTCGATTATACTGGTCAGCGTGCCACCAAATGGCCCAACAGCCAAGGGTGGGCGGTGGCTAGTAAGTAAGTAAGTAAGTATTTATTTTAATATAAAAAGCTAATTATTTCTTTACACTTCTAGTTCATTCTGATACAATTAAAACCAAACCAGAGTAATATATGGCCAAAGTTAATTTAAATACCTCTCATCAGCTGGGATTATATTATTTTACTTTCTTCACACTGATTGGATACTATTTAGCTTTAGTATCTCTTAAGTGTGAGTTTAGTCTAGTAGATAAAGTGAAACTAATTTTCATCACCCCCCCCCCTTTTTAATTTCTTTCACTGTATTTGTACCAATTCCTACAAAGTTAACATCTTTTTTCGCTTCTAATTCTGTGTTTAAAAAAAACGGAATACTAAAGTTTTTAAACATTTATTCAGCGCAAAATTAATATTTTTATCTGACTGCAAGAAGAAACAATTTATATAGAAGTTGTGGTTGATATTAAATAAAAACTGTCATTTATATAAAAAAACAACAAATAGAAAATTTTCTATTGTTGTAAAAAGTAGAAGAGAAAAAGAATATGGAAAATAATGGCGGTTAGTAGTGTAGAAACAAGACTAATATTGAGGTGGCTAGAAGAACTACAACATGAGTGGATTTTGGATACCATAAGATGCTTCGAACCGATACAGTCTAAGCAGTACATGTGCGTGCATAGGTCGCGTGCACAAACTTTCTATGTACTTCTGACAATAAAATGGATTGACTATGCCTTATTAGAATTGACGTTTAATGAATTATATTGTTTTTACCTACCTTATTTATAACATTGAAGGCCATGCTTCGTCTGCCCCTATGTGTATGCAAGAACAGTGCATTACCTGCAACAGTAAAACTAATTGTTAACACAAGGAAATCATTCATTCAGATGTAGAATGATTAGTAAAAACAAGCAATATAAAGTCAATTCCTACTTGGGCCAACGAAGATAAATCTTATATTAATTACTTTTATTAAATATTTACAAATATTATAAATAAAGTAACATAACCTATGCGTTAAAACAGTTGTTCTACTACATAACCTGTAACATAAAATCAGCTGATTTATGAAATCATATGTTATCAATTATTTCAAGTAAAATAGGACGAAATAACTATATTGCATATCTTACTCCTTTTGTAAAACTTTTCTCTTATAAACTTAAATATAAAACTAAAACTAATTCATTAAATGTAATTAATATTAAAAAAAAAACTATATTAACATCAAGTGTAATCCACTAAAAGTTTAAAATAATGTATTTGAACTTGAGTAGATGAATAAAAAGTATTTTATTAATGATTGAAAGCTCGAACTATATATATATATATATATATATATATATATATATATATATATATATATATATATATATATATATATATATATATTTATTTATTTATAAGGAGAGTGTGAAGTAATAGAAGGAATTTAAGGATTGAAATTACATCAAACGTGTTCTTAGGAAATTAATTTTATTCTAAGTTACAAGACGACTAACGACTATGCCGCTTATCTCTTTTATGAGACTTGGAAAGTATGTTTGTAAAGGATGGAAGGGATGTAGATACTGTATATAAGGGCGAAGGTAAGGTCATGGATATAGGATATCGCCATGGAAGAGGATATAGGAGAGAATATGACGTCACGTGTGCAAGACCTATCGAGGGGTGTGTCCCACAGTACAGTAAAAGGGTAGGTTACAGTGCATTGAGTTAGGATTAACTGACAAAGGTAATGTACAACTCTCAGACAGTTGCTGGTATACTTGTTGTACTACATTGCGAGTGTGGGCGGCCATTCCGGAATCGCTTAGGTTAGGCTCCAAACATAGAACCAATACTTCCAGAAAGATTTAGGCTTCAGGGAAACGTCGTTGTTTGTAACAAAGCGTTCATGGTTTACATTTCCTGTAGCCGGAAATATTATAAAATCCTGTCACATTAGGACGCGGCTGTGATGGATTTTACCTTGAAGTTGCAAGTAAAGCACTCCAAAGTAGATGGAAAATTCACAATTTGAAGTTTTGGTTTTATCTAAAGCGCAGGCATGTGAAGGATACAGGTTAGCAGGTCCCCGATCGAAAAGAGTTGATTTTAAAGGAAATTATTGTTCCTGCTTCAAAGATAAAATTGGGGCAGAGAGGTCACGTGAGAAACAAACATTCTTTAACCTAATCGATCCGTTTTTTTGAGACCACAACGTGGGTTTGATTCATATTACAATAATACTATACTTTGTGCATGGAAATGTTTAATTTTGCATTTCGACGTGTAATCATATCCCCATAAAACTACTCCCTCGGGAAAGACGAAGTAATCTTTAAATTCATTTCGGATTTCCCAAATCATCGTTTGCCCCTCTCGGCAAGTTTTGGAGATTTATCAAATATTGACGGCTGTCCAATTCCCCTTCCACCTACCGTCGATCACTTTCCCATCGTAAGTCGAATTTGGGTTGCACTTTCGTCTGAGTTCCGAGAAAAATCCTTAATCACTAATTATTGGCAATAATTTACTGCGGTTAAATAGTACGCAGCACCTCCATCCACAAAATATTTTTGTTCTAACGAGATATACATTTCGGATAGAAGTGACCATCCTCAAAGGCGTCGCAACCAAAACGGATTCTACATAGTTTCTTTACTTATGAACAACCAAACTACTTACCTCCCTCCGAGTAGTGCTATCGGCGTTAGGATATATTCTTAAGCCAAATGATTATAGACGTCTATAGACCTTATATAACGGATAAATAAAAAAATAAAACCCTTAAAGTCCAAACTAATTACTAGGATATTTCAATTGGTAAAATGTGTTGGAAAATATATTTTTTAAGATAATTAATATTGTCAATTCGTTTTTATACTAGAGGCCTAAGTGACTATTCATTTTCTTCTATAAGCTCACACTCTCCTTACACGTATCTTCTTCAAATTTGCAATCGTTATTAAATACTTTTTATTCATCCACTCAAGTTCAATTTTTTTTTTCTCGTTTGGATGACACTTGATGTTAAAGATGATACAGTTTTTTAAAAATATTAATTCATTAAATAGGTTTTATGTAATAATTTTAGTTTTATATTGCACAAGAGCTTTTTACAAAAGGGGCAAAGTATGCAATATAGTTATTTCGTACCATTTGGCTTAAAAAAAGTGATAACATATGATTTCATAAAAAAAATGGTTTAAGCTGCTATAGGTTATGTGGTACAACAGCTGTTTTAACAAATATGTTTTATTACTTTATTTATAATAATTGTAATTATTCAATAATAAGTAACTAAAATAAATTTTTCTCTATTAGTCTAAGTAGGAATTAACATAAAAACTAACTAAATTTCTTTAATATTACTTATTTAGGTTTGATGTCTCAATTCATCCCCTTGTTGTGGTATGGCAGAGCTATTTAATTATTTACCAGACTTTCAAACAAAACATTCACTGTAAATCGTAGTTTTTAAGCATTTCAATCTCGTAACTTGTTTATTTTATTGCGTCTAAACGTAGCTTTGTCGAAAAATAACTTAAATGAAATCGTGTGAATTTCTCATTATCCAAGAGATGAAAATAACATCCTCTAGCAAAAGTCATTTGGGCAGCTTTAAAAAATCGGACGTTATAATTAGTTATCATCAAAGTTAAAATATATTTTAATACATAAACACACGTGATGTTCTACTCTGTGAGAAATTGTGTCTTGAAAAATGTGTTTACCTATGTTTTCGGTAAAAATGTGGTTTTTCGGAAATCCTTACATGACAAATTTGATATACATCAGCTAGGATTTCTCTAAAGTTTGTTTTCCAGATATTTACATCTTTTATTCATTTACTTTAGGAACTGTACTGTAAGTCCAATTTATAGCTAGCCGTAACTTGAAAATAAGGTTTGTGTACACACAAGTTTAGAGAATTTTATTATATACATAGCTTTACAATCAGCGGCCAAAATTAAACTTTTCTTCCTCAAATTTACTGTTGGTGCGTGTGTGCGCGCTCTTGCATAGAGAGTAGGCGTGTTTGTGCGAGGAAGCTTTAAGATTGTTCTTTCGTAAACTATATATACTTAAATTCTATACCAGTCCCATCTGTGATCGTAATATTTTTCATACGCGATCACGTTTTCTTATGATCTGTATTGCTCTGTTTTACTGTAGTACTTTTCGGAAGGCAATACTTAGACCTTTACGATATAATTTACTACCGTGCGTTTAAAGTTCACGTTAACAGATTTGCCAACTAAACAAGAGCATAATATAAGCACGAAAGTTAGGTGTAATTTTCCTTTTAATTCAACGATTCATAGCTGTAACAATAATTTAGTGTAGCGTGTAATTTCAACCCTACCCAGACATCATCCACTATCTTGAAATTTTCCACAACAAAGAACTTCTAAACACAATAGAACGATATGAAATTTACGAAGACAAAAAACTAAAACATTAAATGAACAAACCCCAAAATATCACATACTGGTTTTAACCACATATGTAACAGCCTATAAAACCACTGCCACCTAGCAAACCTACGCTTCCCAGCGGCCGTTATCGACACTAATGAAGATTGTTGTCTTGTATACTTAGAGATATTGCAACGGCAAAAGCCCCGCTTGTGATTTATGCTCACTACTTGACAAATTTACAAGTACGTTTATTCTTGAGCGGACACAACGCTTCTTGCCTTCCTGGTTACCCTAGAACATTCTAAGAAGTGAAGTTGCTAGAAAGTACGAGAAGTTACACTTTAGTGACATGAACTTTGTAATTATTAATAAATCTAAATAAATCAGTGTTTGGGCGCTTTTATAAAATGTAAAGTGGGTTTAAAATAGTAGTCATAAAAGAGTGAGAATTATTTTAAAAAATATTTAGTTGAAAAGTGCCTTACACGTTTTTAATCTTTACAAGGCCGGAATTTAGTTATGTAGGTAAATATTGCATAAGTTTACTTGAGTTATATGTCAGCAAGCTGGTAATAATTTACGTTTAATTTAAATAATACTTACACACGCATTGATGTAAGAAATGTTTAATTAGTTAGGAAGTAATTCCATAGGCCAACAAAATGTAATCTAACATTCTTGCATTCAGCGTGATTAGGAGCAATCAAGTGGATAACAAGTGTATCGTATTATTGCAGCCTAGATGAGGGTTTTAAGCAATGCCTGACAGTGTTCCACTCTAAGCCGTGGCATTGTTAAAATTAAAACCTTGTAGCAGACATGTGCAACACAGTGTCAGAAGGATAAAGGACACAAAATAAATAACTTAACAACAAACATAAGGAGGTTCCTAGATTCCTCGATAGTTTGTAACCAATAGCTCTATTTATTAACACAAATAGTCTTTTATTAGAATATTTGGTACTTACATGTTATACGGAGGCCACTATTGAAGAGGGATTTTCTCACTGGGCTCCAAAAATGACTACATAAAACATGTCCGAAGGCCATATGCATAACAATTTTTTTTTACATAAAAGGTTATTTTTTATCAAATTTAATTTGCGTAAAAAACTCAGTGCGAGTAGTAAGAAGTGTTACGTCCGCGTATCAACAACCTCCCCTCCCCCCCGTACTACTTTAATATATCTATAAAGTCTCCAATTAAGATAGATTTGGTTGTAATTTTATACAACATTACCTAATTAGACGTCTGATTCCACGAAATAATACTTTTTGCCAGATGACGTCACGTGATCTCTATTCCAGACTTACATGTGTACATTTGTTTGGTTAAATGTATAAAATTACAACCAAATCCATCCTGACGGTATACTTCGAAGGTATATTTCAATATAGGTATATAAAATTAACCTTTAGTGGCAATAGCAAAAATAATAATTATCAATATAGCTTCAGAACATGTTTTTAATTCATTTTATCGCATTGCATAGGGTTGGGCAATGTGCATTTTTACCACATTCAAATAACATAATATCTACAATAGTGGCATCTTTATAATACGTAACCCAATATTTTATACATGCCAAAGTTTTTGTAAAGAGTAGCCTACATTTGAAACTAAGTAAAAAGTTATCAAAAATGTTGACAACCTATTGTTTAGAATTTTTATGGCGATACAAAATAACCTGCACCAATCAGTAATTAAAAACCCTCCCCCCCCTGTAGTAAAGGGGGATTAACACTTGGAGAAAGATTTTTACGTTTAAGCTTAAAGTTAAAGACATTAATTACAAGATGGCCGATCGTTATTAATCTTATATTTTGCAGAAATAAATCAACATTCATGTTTCAACATGTTTACCGTTAATAATTTTTCATTTGTAGAGTGAAAGTAGGAAAGAAATTTATATAGCCGCGAATACAGTATATGATTTTAAAAACCCGGCGTAACAACGATCCAGAGAAAGGATGTAAAGATGTTTGGAATAATATAAAGGAATTCTACTCAGTAATTGTATTTCGAAAACTAATGTTTTTTTCCTTAAAACAAAGCTCTCAATAATGCGCTCATATTTTAAATTAAAAGGTCGATATGGTTTTTTAAAAATAACTATTACCTACAATTTGTGAAAGGCGCATATCTAATAGAATATTTAGAAAGACAACTTAGAGCAGCTTGTACTTAAGGTATATATTTACCTAAATTCATGTCCGCTGCAGGTTTCCGATATAAATGGGGAGAGTAAAACATTTATATCTCCGAGGAGTCATTTGTGGAAGCACCTCGCACCTGAGCCGTGTTCTCGTAACGACCGACGTCCCGGCATTGGTGCCTTTCTTAAGAAGCTATATTTTAATGAAACGTTTTTTTAGCGATACTTTGAAAAAGAAATGTTTAAGACATTTTATTTCTCTTCTCTTTTTTCAATCCCATCTATTAGTTTACACTCTCCCGATATATAGACTATATTCAAAAACAACTAATGTTATTCAAATAGAAGAATTATTTATTATTTTATATTCAAAGCTTATCGTTGATAAACAGTACCAACATCATCAGGAATGAATAATACAATAATGCATTATTGTATTATTCATTCCTGATGATGTTGGTACTGTTTATCAACGAAATGCTTTGAATATAAATTAATAAATAATTCTTCTATTTGAACAAACTTAGTTGTTTTTGATTATTAAACAAGAAAATATAGTTTGTATATATATAGTTCAAATTTTCAATCGTTTTAAAAATAATTTTCATCCACTCAAGTTCAAAAAAGTTTTTTTTTAACAAAATGGATGACTCTTGGTTTTATAGAGTTTTTTCTAATAATAATCCAATTACTAAATGTAATACATTAATTTCAGTATCATATGGGAGAAAACCCTTACCCAAAGGGTATGCAATGTATTTATTTGTCCCATTTGGCTTTAAATAAGTGAATAAGATGTGATTTCATAAAATAACTGATCTTATATAGTACAGCTGGTTTTCTTTGTTGAGCTAAGTAGGAATTAACTTTAAAACATTTTTGTTTATATTACCTTTTGGAAGACAACTTTCATCGGCAAGAAGAACCCAATGTGTATAAAACTAACATAGAATTAATTAATTATAGGATATTTGAGAATGAACAAAATTTGACGGTAATTGTGTGAAATACTGTCACAAGCGCTGAGTTCACAGCGTTCTCACAAGATATCTTCTTTATTTTATTATTTCTTCTCCTAAACACATTGTTACATCACCTATCTCCAGGTAATCAATAGCAAGAGAATTATAAATATGTACTAATCTTTCTGATAATATTTCGAGTAACAAATCCTAGAAAAATATCTCAAGCTTATAGCCTTCTTTAAAAGAGCCCC
>JBAIZL010000411.1:1612500-1800000 GCA_036971475.1 Prosapia bicincta
TCACTTTTCGTGCTGGCACAACATTCACTCTTCACATGGTTTCACTTTTCGTGCTGACACAACATTCACTCTTCACATGGTTTCACTTTTCGTGCTGATACAACATTCACTCTTCACATGGTTTCACTTTCGTGCTGACGCAACATTCACTCGTCACATGGTTTCACTTTTCGTGCTGACACAACATTCACTCTTCACATGGTTTCACTTTTCGAGCTGACACAACATTCACTGGTCACATGGTTTCACTTTTCGTGCTGGCACAACATTCACTCTTCATATGGTTTCACTTTCGTGCTGGCACAACATTCACTCTTCACATGGTTTCACTTTCGTGCTGGCACAACATTCACTCTTCACATGGTTTCACTTTTCGTGCTAACACAACATTCACTCTTCACATGGTTTCACTTTTCGTGCTGACACAACATTCACTCTTCACATGGTTTCACTTTTCGTGCTGACACAACATTCACTCTTCACATGGTTTCACATTCGTGCTGGCACAACATTCACTCTTCACATGGTTTCACTTTCGTGCTGACACAACATTCACTCTTCACATGGTTTCACCTTTCGTGCTGACACAACATTCACTCTTCACATGGTTTCACTTTCGTGCTGACACAACATTCACTCTTCACATGGTTTCACTTTTCGTGCTGACACAACATTCATTCTTCACATGGTTTCACTTTTCGTGCTGACACAACATTCACTCTTCACATGGTTTCACTTTTCGTGCTGACACAACATTCACTCTTCACATGGTTTCACTTTTCGAGCTGACACAACATTCACTCTTCACATGGTTTCACTTTTCGTTCTGGCACAACATTCACTCTTCACATGGTTTCACTTTTCGTGCTGACACAACATTCACTCTTCACATGGTTTCACTTTCGTGCTGACACAACATTCACTCTTCACATGGTTTCACTTTCGTGCTGGCACAACATTCACTCGTCACATGGTTTCACTTTTCGTGCTGACACAACATTCACTCTTCACATGGTTTCACTTTTCGTGCTGACACAACATTCAATTTTCACATGGTTTCACTTTTCGTGCTGACACAACATTCACTCTTCACATGGTTTCACTTTTCGTGCTGACACAACATTCACTCTTCACATGGTTTCACTTTTCGTGCTGTCACAACATTCACTCTTCACATGGTTTCACTTTTCGTGCTGACACAACATTCACTCTTCACATGGTTTCACTTTTCGTGCTGACACAACATTCACTCTTCACATGGTTTCACTTTTCGTGCTGACACAACATTCACTCTTCACATGGTTTCACTTTTCGTGCTGACACAACATTCACTCTTCACATGGTTTCACTTTTCGTGCTGACACAACATTCACTCTTCACATGGTTTCACTTTTCGTGCTGACACAACATTCACTCTTCACATGGTTTCACTTTTCGTGCTGACACAACATTCACTCTTCACAAGGTTTCACTTTTCGTGCTGACACAACATTCACTCTTCACATGGTTTCACTTTTCGTGCTGACACAACATTCACTCGTCACATGGTTTCACTTTTCGTGCTGACACAACATTCACTCTTCACATGGTTTCACTTTTCGTGCTGACACAACATTCACTCGTCACATGGTTTCACTTTTCGTGCTGACACAACATTCACTCTTCACATGGTTTCACTTTTCGTGCTGACACAACATTCACTCTTCACATGGTTTCACTTTCGTGCTGGCACAACATTCACTCTTCACATGGTTTCACTTTTCGTGCTGACACAACATTCACTCTTCACATGGTTTCACTTTTCGTGCTGACACAACATTCACTCTTCACATGGTTTCACTTTTCGTGCTGACACAACATTCACTCTTCACATGGTTTCACATTCGTGCTGACACAACATTCACTCTTCACATGGTTTCACTTTTCGTGCTGACACAACATTCACTCTTCACATGGTTTCGCTTTTCGTGCTGGCACAACATTCACTCTTCACATGGTTTCACTTTTCGTGCTGACACAACATTCACTCTTCACATGGTTTCACTTTTCGTGCTGACACAACATTCACTCTTCACATGGTTTCACTTTCGTGCTGGCACAACATTCACTCTTCACATGGTTTCACTTTTCGTGCTGGCACAACATTCACTCTTCACATGGTTTCACTTTTCGTGCTGACACAACATTCACTCTTCACATGGTTTCACTTTTCGTGCTGACACAACATTCACTCTTCACATGGTTTCACTTTTCGTGCTGACACAACATTCACTCTTCACATGGTTTCACTTTTCGTTCTGACACAACATTCACTCTTCACATGATTTCACTTTTCGTGCTGACACAACATTCACTCTTCACATGGTTTCACTTTTGCTGCTGACACAACATTCACTCTTCACATGGTTTCACTTTTCGTGCTGACACAACATTCACTCTTCACATGGTTTCACTTTTGCTGCTGACACAACATTCACTCTTCACATGGTTTCACTTTTCGTGCTGACACAACATTCACTCTTCACATGGTTTCACTTTTCGTGCTGACACAACATTCACTCTTCACATGGTTTCACATTCGTGCTGGCACAACATTCACTCTTCACATGGTTTCACTTTCGTGCTGACACAACATTCACTCTTCACATGGTTTCACCTTTCGTGCTGACACAACATTCACTCTTCACATGGTTTCACTTTCGTGCTGACACAACATTCACTCTTCACATGGTTTCACTTTTCGTGCTGACACAACATTCATTCTTCACATGGTTTCACTTTTCGTGCTGACACAACATTCACTCTTCACATGGTTTCACATTCGTGCTGACACAACATTCACTCTTCACATGGTTTCACTTTTCGTGCTGACACAACATTCACTCTTCACATGGTTTCACTTTCGTGCTGGCACAACATTCACTCTTCACATGGTTTCACTTTTCGTGCTGACACAACATTCACTCTTCACATGGTTTCACTTTTCGTGCTGACACAACATTCACTCTTCACATGGTTTCACTTTCGTGCTGGCACAACATTCACTCTTCACATGGTTTCACTTTTCGTGCTGACACAACATTCACTCTTCACATGGTTTCACTTTCCGTCCTGACACAACATTCACTCTTCACATGGTTTCAATTTTCGTGCTGACACAACATTCACTCTTCACATGGTTTCACTTTTCGTGCTGACACAACATTCACTCTTCACGTGGTTTCACTTTTCGTGCTGACACAACATTCACTCTTCACATGGTTTCACTTTTCGTTCTGACACAACATCCGCTCTTCACATGATTTCACTTTTCGTGCTGACACAACATTCACTCTTCACATGGTTTCACTTTTCGTGCTGACACAACATTCACTCTTCACATGGTTTCACTTTTCGTGCTGACACAACATTCACTCTTCACATGGTTTCACTTTTCGTGCTGACACAACATTCACTCTTCACATGGTTTCACTTTTCGTGCTGACACAACATTCACTCTTCACATGGTTTTTCGTGCTGGCACAACTTTCACTCTTCACATGGTTTCACTTTTCGTGCTGACACAACATTCACTCTTCACATGGTTTCACTTTCCGTCCTGACACAACATTCACTCTTCACATGGTTTCAATTTTCGTGCTGACACAACATTCACTCTTCACATGGTTTCACTTTTCGTGCTGACACAACATTCACTCTTCACGTGGTTTCACTTTTCGTGCTGACACAACATTCACTCTTCACATGGTTTCACTTTTCGTTCTGACACAACATCCGCTCTTCACATGATTTCACTTTTCGTGCTGACACAACATTCACTCTTCACATGGTTTCACTTTTCGTGCTGACACAACATTCACTCTTCACATGGTTTCACTTTTCGTGCTGACACAACATTCACTCTTCACATGGTTTTTCGTGCTGGCACAACTTTCACTCTTCACATGGTTTCACTTTTCGTGCTGACACAACATTCACTCTTCACATGGTTTCACTTTTCGTGCTGACACAACATTCACTCTTCACATGGTTTCACTTTTCGTGCTGACACAACATTCACTCTTCACATGGTTTCACTTTTCGTGCTGACACAACATTCACTCGTCACATGGTTTCACTTTTCGTGCTGACACAACATTCACTCTTCACATGGTTTCACTTTCGTGCTGGCATAACATTCACTCTTCACATGGTTTCACTTTTCGTGCTGACACAACATTCACTCTTCACATGGTTTCACTTTTCGTGCTGACACAACATTCACTCTTCACATGGTTTCACTTTTCGTGCTGACACAACATTCACTCTTCACATGGTTTCACTTTTCGTGCTGACACAACATTCACTCTTCACATGGTTTCACTTTCCGTGCTGACACAACATTCACTCTTCACATGGTTTCACTTTCGTGCTGACACAACATTCACTCTTCACATGGTTTCACATTCGTGCTGACACGACATTCACTCTTCACATGGTTTCACTTTTCGTGCTGACACAACATTCACTCTTCACATGGTTTCACTTTTCGTGCTGACACAACATTCACTCTTCACATGGTTTCATTTTCGTGCTGGCACAACATTCACTCTTCACATGGTTTCACTTTTCGTTCTGACACAACATTCACTCTTCACATGGTTTCACTTTTCGTGCTGACACAACATTCACTCTTCACATGGTTTCACTTTTCGTGCTGACACAACATTCACTCTTCACATGGTTTCACTTTTCGTGCTGACACAACATTCACTCTTCACATTGTTTCACCTTTCGTGCTGACACAACATTCACTCTTCACATGGTTTCACTTTTCGTGCTGGCACAACATTCACTCTTCACATGGTTTCACTTTTCGTGCTGACACAACATTCACTCGTCACATGGTTTCACTTTTCGTGCTGGCACAACATTCACTCTTCACATGGTTTCACTTTTCGTGCTGACACAACATTCACTCTTCACATGGTTTCACTTTTCGTGCTGACACAACATTCACTCTTCACATGGTTTCACTTTTCGTGATGACACAACATTCACTCTTCACATGGTTTCACTTTTCGTTCTGACACAACATTCACTCTTCACATGATTTCACTTTTCGTGCTGACACAACATTCACTCTTCACATGGTTTCACTTTTGCTGCTGACACAACATTCACTCTTCACATGGTTTCACTTTTCGTGCTGACACAACATTCACTCTTCACATGGTTTCACTTTTGCTGCTGACACAACATTCACTCTTCACATGGTTTCACTTTTCGTGCTGACACAACATTCACTCTTCACATGGTTTCACTTTTGCTGCTGACACAACATTCACTCTTCACATGGTTTCACTTTTCGTGCTGACACAACATTCACTCTTCACATGGTTTCACTTTCGTGCTGACACAACATTCACTCTTCACATGGTTTCACATTCGTGCTGACACGACATTCACTCTTCACATGGTTTCACTTTTCGTGCTGACACAACATTCACTCTTCACATGGTTTCACTTTTCGTGCTGACACAACATTCACTCTTCACATGGTTTCATTTTCGTGCTGGCACAACATTCACTCTTCACATGGTTTCACTTTTCGTTCTGACACAACATTCACTCTTCACATGGTTTCACTTTTCGTGCTGACACAACATTCACTCTTCACATGGTTTCACTTTTCGTGCTGACACAACATTCACTCTTCACATGGTTTCACTTTTCGTGCTGACACAACATTCACTCTTCACATTGTTTCACCTTTCGTGCTGACACAACATTCACTCTTCACATGGTTTCACTTTTCGTGCTGGCACAACATTCACTCTTCACATGGTTTCACTTTTCGTGCTGACACAACATTCACTCGTCACATGGTTTCACTTTTCGTGCTGGCACAACATTCACTCTTCACATGGTTTCACTTTTCGTGCTGACACAACATTCACTCTTCACATGGTTTCACTTTTCGTGCTGACACAACATTCACTCTTCACATGGTTTCACTTTTCGTGCTGACACAACATTCACTCTTCACATGGTTTCACTTTTCGTTCTGACACAACATTCACTCTTCACATGATTTCACTTTTCGTGCTGACACAACATTCACTCTTCACATGGTTTCACTTTTGCTGCTGACACAACATTCACTCTTCACATGGTTTCACTTTTCGTGCTGACACAACATTCACTCTTCACATGGTTTCACTTTTCGTGCTGACACAACATTCACTCTTCACATGGTTTCACTTTTGCTGCTGACACAACATTCACTCTTCACATGGTTTCACTTTTCGTGCTGACACAACATTCACTCTTCACATGGTTTCACTTTTGCTGCTGACACAACATTCACTCTTCACATGGTTTCACTTTTCGTGCTGACACAACATTCACTCTTCACATGGTTTCACTTTTCGTGCTGACACAACATTCACTCTTCACATGATTTCACTTTTCGTGCTGACACAACATTCACTCTTCACATGGTTTCACTTTTCGTGCTGACACAACATTCACTCTTCACATTGTTTCACCTTTCGTTCTGACACAACATTCACTCTTCACATGGTTTCACTTTTGCTGCTGACACAACATTCACTCTTCACATGGTTTCACTTTTCGTGCTGACACAACATTCACTCTTCACATGGTTTCACTTTTGCTGCTGACACAACATTCACTCTTCACATGGTTTCACTTTTCGTGCTGACACAACATTCACTCTTCACATGGTTTCACTTTTCGTGCTGACACAACATTCACTCTTCACATGATTTCACTTTTCGTGCTGACACAACATTCACTCTTCACATGGTTTCACTTTTCGTGCTGACACAACATTCACTCTTCACATTGTTTCACCTTTCGTGCTGACACAACATTCACTCTTCACATGGTTTCACTTTTCGTGCTGGCACAACATTCACTCTTCACATGGTTTCACTTTTCGTGCTGACACAACATTCACTCTTCACATGGTTTCACTTTTCGTTCTGACACAACATTCACTCTTCACATGATTTCACTTTTCGTGCTGACACAACATTCACTCTTCACATGGTTTCACTTTTGCTGCTGACACAACATTCACTCTTCACATGGTTTCACTTTTCGTGCTGACACAACATTCACTCTTCACATGGTTTCACTTTTCGTGCTGACACAACATTCACTCTTCACATGGTTTCACTTTTGCTGCTGACACAACATTCACTCTTCACATGGTTTCACTTTTCGTGCTGACACAACATTCACTCTTCACATGGTTTCACTTTTGCTGCTGACACAACATTCACTCTTCACATGGTTTCACTTTTCGTGCTGACACAACATTCACTCTTCACATGGTTTCACTTTTCGTGCTGACACAACATTCACTCTTCACATGATTTCACTTTTCGTGCTGACACAACATTCACTCTTCACATGGTTTCACTTTTGCTGCTGACACAACATTCACTCTTCACATGGTTTCACTTTTCGTGCTGGCACAACATTCACTCTTCACATGATTTCACTTTTCGTGCTGACACAACATTCACTCTTCACATGGTTTCACTTTTGCTGCTGACACAACATTCACTCTTCACATGGTTTCACTTTTCGTTCTGACACAACATCCACTCTTCACATGATTTCACTTTTCGTGCTGACACAACATTCACTCTTCACATGGTTTCACTTTTGCTGCTGACACAACATTCACTCGTCACATGGTTTCACTTTTCGTGCTGACACAACATTCACTCTTCACATGGTTTCACTTTCGTGCTGGCATAACATTCACTCTTCACATGGTTTCACTTTTCGTGCTGACACAACATTCACTCTTCACATGGTTTCACTTTTCGTGCTGACACAACATTCACTCTTCACATGGTTTCACTTTTCGTGCTGACACAACATTCACTCTTCACATGGTTTCACTTTTCGTGCTGACACAACATTCACTCTTCACATGGTTTCACTTTCCGTGCTGACACAACATTCACTCTTCACATGGTTTCACTTTCGTGCTGACACAACATTCACTCTTCACATGGTTTCACATTCGTGCTGACACGACATTCACTCTTCACATGGTTTCACTTTTCGTGCTGACACAACATTCACTCTTCACATGGTTTCACTTTTCGTGCTGACACAACATTCACTCTTCACATGGTTTCATTTTCGTGCTGGCACAACATTCACTCTTCACATGGTTTCACTTTTCGTTCTGACACAACATTCACTCTTCACATGGTTTCACTTTTCGTGCTGACACAACATTCACTCTTCACATGGTTTCACTTTTCGTGCTGACACAACATTCACTCTTCACATGGTTTCACTTTTCGTGCTGACACAACATTCACTCTTCACATTGTTTCACCTTTCGTGCTGACACAACATTCACTCTTCACATGGTTTCACTTTTCGTGCTGGCACAACATTCACTCTTCACATGGTTTCACTTTTCGTGCTGACACAACATTCACTCTTCACATGGTTTCACTTTTCGTTCTGACACAACATTCACTCTTCACATGGTTTCACTTTTCGTGCTGACACAACATTCACTCTTCACATGGTTTCACTTTTCGTGCTGACACAACATTCACTCGTCACATGGTTTCACTTTTCGTGCTGACACAACATTCACTCGTCACATGGTTTCACTTTTCGTGCTGACACAACATTCACTCTTCACATGGTTTCACTTTTCGTGCTGACACAACATTCACTCTTCACATGGTTTCACTTTTCGTGCTGACACAACATTCACTCTTCACATGGTTTCACTTTTCGTGCTGACACAACATTCACTCTTCACATGGTTTCACTTTTCGTGCTGACACAACATTCACTCTTCACATGGTTTCACTTTTCGTGCTGACACAACATTCACTCGTCACATGGTTTCACTTTTCGTGCTGACACAACATTCACTCTTCACATGGTTTCACATTCGTGCTGACACAACATTCACTCTTCACATGGTTTCACTTTTCGTGCTGACACAACATTCACTCTTCACATGGTTTCACTTTTCGTGCTGACACAACATTCACTCTTCACATGGTTTCACTTTTCGTGCTGACACAACATTCACTCTTCACATGGTTTCACTTTTCGTGCTGACACAACATTCACTCTTCACATGGTTTCACTTTTCGTGCTGACACAACATTCACTCGTCACATGGTTTCACTTTTCGTGCTGACACAACATTCACTCTTCACATGGTTTCACATTCGTGCTGACACAACATTCACTCTTCACATGGTTTCACTTTTCGTGCTGACACAACATTCACTCTTCACATGGTTTCACTTTTCGTGCTGACACAACATTCACTCTTCACATGGTTTCACTTTTCGTGCTGACACAACATTCACTCTTCACATGGTTTCACTTTTCGTGCTGACACAACATTCACTCTTCACATGGTTTCACTTTTCGTGCTGACACAACATTCACTATTCACATGGTTTCACTTTTCGTGCTGACACAACATTCACTCTTCACATGACTTTACCAACGGTAATACTTTGTGTACGGCTTGTATATTTTACTTCATCACGTTTCCCTAAACTTGAAGAGAGTTTAAAACTAATGACAAAATAATATTTCAAAAGAGGAACAGATTTCCAGATTATTACTCGATATAAGAGGGATACACTGTTGACCAGCGGGTGTTCCTATAACGGTGACATGCTAAACCTTTCCAATGGCCCCCTGACAATGGTGTGGCTAGGAGGTTGTATCATTTTATGCACATATAACATACAATATATTTACAAGACTATATATATTGATATAAAAAGGAGATGTTTCAATCGTCTAAAATAGTTGTTTGACTCCCATCTGACCGTAACCAATCATCTATTTTAGATGTTCGAATATATTTAAAGCTAAGGTGGATGCGAGCATTCTATTTTGTAGGCCATGATTGTAGAGGTATGGGCCCAATTCGACAATACCTCCGAACTGACCATGGGCCCAATTCAACCGTCGTCTTTACGACCCTAGCAGACCATGGGCCCAATTCGACACTACCTCCGAACTGACCATGGGCACAATTCGACACTACCTCCGAACTGACCCTGGGCCCAATTCGACACTACCTCCGAACTGACCATGGGCACAATTCAACCGTCGTCTTTACGACCCTAGCAGACCATGGGCCCAATTCGACAATACCTCCGAACTGACCATGGGCCCAATTCAACCGTCGTCTTTACGACCCTAGCAGACCATGGGCCCAATTCGACACTACCTCCGAACTGACCATGGGCACAATTCGACACTACCTCCGAACTGACCCTGGGCCCAATTCGACACTACCTCCGAACTGACCATGGGCACAATTCGACACTACCTCCGAACTGACCCTGGGCCCAATTCGACACTACCTCCGAACTGACCATGGGCCCAATTCGACACTACCTCCGAACTGACCATGGGCCCATTTCGACACTACCTCCGAACTGACCGTGGGCCCAATTCGACACTACCTCCGAACTAACCATAGGCCCAATTCGACACTACCTCCGAACTAACCATGAGCCCAATTCGACACTACCTCCGAACTGACCATGGACCCAATTCGACCGACGTCTTTACGACCCTAGCAGACCGTGGGCCGCATCACCCGATCTCCCAATCCTGTTGACTAGACTTGAAAATTTACATTACAAGCTCAGACAATTATGGAAATTTGTACAATTTATATCTTGGATGCAGTTAAATGGATAAAAAGTAAATCACTGGCCAATGGGTGCCGCCACCCACCATACTGTCTGAAGGTTGCCGAAATTCAATACCACGTTACAAAAAGCACAGATTAAATTAATATAATATATGTTGCAGCTTTAGTTTTAATGATGCTCCAGCGCAAATAGGCATTACTTTTAGGAGGCAAGGGATGCGGAAGAGGGACGAGAAAAGGGAAGTTTTATTCTTAGAAATGCACCTACATCCTGTTCTAAATCCTTCTGTAGTGCTCCATGGGAGATACCTATAACAGTATTTCGTATTCATGCAACATCCTTTTTAAGCCCATGTTCTTTATAGTTATTTTTTACTCACTTTTGTATTTTTGGAAGGGAAAATTATGGAAGGGGCGGCAAACGTAGCTTTGGCATCCCCATTAATAATATGCCACGCACGCCTATGCTGGCTACGATCCAATGTTTTTGTACTTCAATTTTTAAAAACATATTTCCTGCGAATAATTTTAGATAGAATCTTAAATCTGGTATAAATATCTGGGTTTCGTAAAATATCTCCAAAGCGTTGATTTCCTGGTTTGAAGTACGATTCCACCTTGGAAAACGCTTTTATATTTTATAAAACAGACACACACACACACACACACACATATATATATATATATATATATATATATATATATATATAGAGAGAGAGAGAGAGAGAGAGAGAGAGAGAGAGAGAGAGAGAGAGTTAATATCTGGAGCATGTCACCATTAACCTTTCTCTATAAAATATAATCGATCACCCTTAAATTCTCATTCTTAAGATACCTCTTACATGCTTAAATTGTCTCTATAAAACATACTCCCTTTTAGGGAGAGAGAGAGAGAGAGAGAGAGAGAGAGAGAGAGAGAGAGTTAATATCTGGAGCATGTCACCATTAACCTTTCTCTATAAAATATAATCGATCACCCTTAAATTCTCATTCTTAAGATACCTCTTACATGCTTAAATTGTCTCTATAAAACATACTCCCTTTTAGGGAGAGAGAGAGAGAGAGAGAGAGAGAGAGAGAGAGAGAGAGAGAGAGAGAGAGAGAGAGAGAGAGAGTTAATATCTGGAGCATGTCACCATTAACCTTTCTCTATAAAATATACTCGATCTCCCTTTTATTCTCATTGTTAAGATTTCTCAGATTCCCTTAAATTTCTGTATAAAATATACTCGATCAACCTTAAATTTCCATTGTTAAGATTTCTCTGGCACCCTTAAATTTTCTCTAAACTCGATCACCTTTTTATTTTCATTGTTAAGATTTCTCCAGCACCCTTAAATTTAATATTTACTCGATCGCCCGTAAATTCTTATTGTTAAGATGTCTCCAGCACCCTTAAATTTAAAATTTACTCGATCCCCCTAAATTATCATTGTGAAATTTCTCTGGTACCCTTAAATTTTCCCTGTAAAATTTACTCGATCACTCTTAAGTTTTTATTGTTAAGATTTCTCTAGCACCAATGAGTTTAAAATTTACTCGATCACCCTTAAATTCTCATTGGTAAGATTTCTCTGGAGCCCTTGCATTTTTCCTATACTCGATCCTCCTAATTTCTCACTATTAAGATTGCTGTGACTCCCTTAAATTATCACAGTGAAGACTTTTGTATCCCCCTTAAATTTTCACCGTGAAGTGCCAAATCAATTAATTGAGTTTATTTTATTTACGGGGTTTCGTAAGTTGTGTGTTACTATAGTTGCACATTGATTTAACGTGGCGAGTAGTTGTATCGCAAGTTAATGAGAAAGATCTAAGCTCTGGCAAATGATTCCAAGTTGGAAACTGCATTTTAATATCAGTTCCATGATATATTCAATACACTCTATAAATTGCTGACTAGATTAGGAGTTGCAGTAGATCGCGCCGGGAAGAGTTACATTCTCCCAAGGGTTGGGGTCGGGCTACGCTCCCCTTGATTTGCTAAGGGAATAGGACTCACCTACAGCCTTCTGTGAAAGTAATAGCGAGCCAATATCATTAGTGTATGTCACACAAACCTGCCTTCGTTCATATAAATTTATAAAGAATATTTCAACGCTGTTAAATGTGTAAACTCTCTGTATTATATTACTTATGCGTTAAGACAGCTGTTCTTCCATATACCCTGTAAAATAAAATCATCTGTTTTATGAAATCATATGTTATCACTTACTTTAAGCCAAATTGGACGAAATAACTATATTACATAGTTTGCCCCTTTTGTGAAAATTTTGTCTCCCATAAAACTAAAGTTATTTCATTTTATATTTAATTTAAAAATATAATGTTTGAAAAAACTGTATTAACATTATCCGCTACAAATTTAAAAACTTTTTTTAAATTTCAAGTGGATTAATAAAAAGTATTTTATTAACGATTGCAATTTTGTAATGATATATATATAAGGAGAGTGTGAACTAATAGAAGGAATTGAAAAACAATAAATGTTTAGAATATTTTTAAAATACTTTCATTCCTTTTTATAAATTATATGATTTAATAATTACATTTTATTTAAATTATTTTACGATTTTTAAAAATTAAAGAAAAAACTGAAATTTACATAAGGACTTTTACCTTCACAAATCTTGACAAATCTTGGCCTTGTCTAAGGGAAAAAAGAAAGTATTATTCGAAATGTTTAAACTCATATCCATTGAAACAAATGAATGAATATAATAGGAAATGGAAACAAAAAGGACGGAGATTTTAGCTTCATCACGGATTTACTTTAATAGAATACATTCCGTGTATTGTTGACAGCATTTTCTATGTATTAATTAAATACTTTAAAGGTGTTTTTTATTCTTATTCTATTTAATTTAATTATATTTCGAGAAAAATATTGGAAAACCCCCATTACCACAAAAATTACTAATCCCACAAGTTACCTAAGATTAAACCCTTATCTATATTTCGGTGATCGTGTCATCATCATCATCAGACAGGATCCTACTATAAAATTATAATCTATAATGCAATAAATTACATGATGATGATGATGACATGGTCACCGAAATGTACTTAAGGCTTTAATCTTAGTTATCCCTAAGATTATTTATCTTAGAAATATATTGTAATATTAGTTATTTTTTTATTATTTTTGTTCAATATTTTTATTGTAATAAATTGTACCACTGTGCTTTTGATATTGTATGCGATTATATTTAATGAAATTATTACACTAACACACATTATTATCTTGAAAGTTATCTCAACCAGCGTTTATTATCCCGTTTAGAAAATATAATTTTTCTCTTCTAAAACTAAAATGTTTAATACACAATATCAAGAGCACAGTGGTACAATATATTACAATAAAAATATTGAAAAGAACCCCAATACCACAAAAATAACAAATAAAACAAGTTACTTAAGATTAAACCCTTATGTACATTTCGATGACCATGTCATCATCATCAGAGGGTCTTGTTACAAAACACAATCTAGCACACAAGAAGTTACAAACTAGAATGATAGTTTGTAACTTCTTGTGTGGTAGATTGTGTTTTGTAACAAGACCCTCTGATGATGATGACATGGTCATCGAAATGTACATAAGGGTTTAATCTTAAGTAACTTGTTTTATTTGTTATTTTTGATTATTTTTGTGGTATTGGGGTTCTTTTCAATATTTTTATTGTAAAATGTTTAAGTTTTCCTTGATTTCTCCAACCATTTATAGACAATTTGCATCGTATAACTCTACATTAGGCCTTGAAAATGCTTCGGAATTGAAGACCGAAAAACCTGATTACATCTTAGAAAAGTCTCATTAAATTAATTACTTTACATTCAATATTGCATGAAGCACGCTTTTATGGAACTTGATCACGTGGTTAGGGAGTAGAAAAACGTCAAATAAAACACTAGCAGCTTTTGTTTAAATGATTACCTTTTAATGAAAGTCTAGTTTAATTGGATTTATTCATCCATTTTGATGTTACCATAGTTTGAAATAATTACGTCATATAATGCCTTTTAAGTGACGCTTTTAATTTCGTTTTAAAATAATAATTAAAACTTTATATAATTAATACGTTATATAAAGGCGTGTTTTACTGAGCAAGTAACTACAGAAGGACGGGAGCAAAGTTTTAGTGTCGACCTTCCTTCGTATGGCGTAAGAATATTTTACTAGTTCAAGCAATTGTTTTTAAAAAGCAATAAAGCTTTCAATAAAAAAAATTGATTTGATTTCATCTACACTTGAGCTACTAATTTTACGGTCTGAGTTGACGATGGGACACATTTCCCAATTAAGCAAAAAAGTAAGTGCTACTATAGGCAAACGTGACATATCTATGTACGTTCGAGTGTTTTAGCTTAGGGAAAAATTTAAGGTTTTAACTTGTTTTCTTTCCGTTTTGAAATTAAGTTATAAATTTTAATAAATGTACATAGACAAGATTCGTAATAGATATTTTCCGGAGAGATATTAGATAAATTGTCTAAATTTGGTTGAGAAGGCTGATCCGGAAGATGTGTCCCATTGTCAACTTGGGCGAATGTTTGGTTTTACGAGCTGGGTTTGATGAGAAACCCAGGGAAATTGCTAGGAAATTGTGCTTTATTTCCTAGCACAATTAAATATATTGTACACGCGCCACACCATCCAGACAAATAGTTCAACTAACATCAAAAACGCTGAAACAATACCAAAATTAAAGTCAAATTAGAAAATCTCTAGTTCGGAAAAATAACAGCACACTTTAGATCAGCATAACCAATATGGCCATATTTAATACAGTCTTAGAACAGAATAAAAGTTAACAACGCATGGGATATAACTTCTCAGTAGGCACTTCCATCGTTAATTGGGAAGTTTTCTTAGCTACGTTAGTAATTTCCAAGTATTATAATTTGAAGAAGCTATTGCAGGTTTCCGTACCACTTTAATATGTCAGTCTTCTTCACTTTACATAGAACCTCTTAGTTATATATTTGAGCACAGTTTTCTGCCATTCCTAAATTTACAATATGTAGACATGATTTAACCATAGGCTACTTTACAATTCATTTTAGGTTAACTGAGAGATTCAATTATTTTAGACTCATCTTCATTTCTGTTCTGAATATTTCTATATATTTAAGTACAGTTTTCTGCCATTAATAACTTTACAATATTCCCTCTGTTGACGTGTTTCAGAGTAACTTCATTTTCAAAATGTAAATCCTACTCCGATTTACCCCGAGAGTACGATTTAGATTTTTGAAAATGGAGTTACTCCGAAACACGTCAACAGAGGGAATATTGTAAAGTTATTAATGGCAGAAAACTGTACTTAAATATATAGAAATATTCAGAACAGAAATGAAGATGAGTCTAAATTAATTCAATCTCTTAGTTAACCTAAAATGAATTGTAAAGTAGTCTATGGTTGAATCATGTCTACATCCAGATAGTTTTGTTGATGTTAAAGTTTCTATGAATATCAAATTGTAATTCGAATAAACTAAAGTTACTAATTATTAAAATCAACGCATAAACTATTTCCCTAATTCAATCACAACAGATCACACCGCAAAGACTTTCTGTAGCAACTTGCAGTGCCGCCGTTCCACAATGGACGTTGCGTTTTTGTCTCTCTAATTCAATCACGACAGATCACACCGCAAAGACTTTCTGTAGCAACTTGCAGTGCCGCCGTTCCACAATGAACGTTGCATTTTTGTCTCCCTAATTCAATCACGACAGATCACACCGCAAAGACTTTCTGTAGCAACTTGCAGTGCCGCCGTTCCACAATGGACGTTGCGTTTTTGTCTCTCTAATTCAATCACGACAGATCACACCGCAAAGACTTTCTGTAGCAACTTGCAGTGCCGCCGTTCCACAATGGACGTTGCGTTTTTGTCTCTCTAATTCAATCACGACAGATCACACCGCAAAGGCTTTCTGTAGCAACTTGCAGTGCCGCCGTTCCACAATGGACGTTGCGTTTTTGTCTCCCTAATTCAATCACGACAGATCACACCGCAAAGGCTTTCTGTAGCAACTTGCAGTGCCGCCGTTCCACAATGGACGTTGCGTTTTTGTCTCCCTAATTCAATCACGACAGATCACACCGCAAAGACTTTCTGTAGCAACTTGCAGTGCCGCCGTTTCACAATGGACGTTGCATTTTTGTCTCCCTAATTCAATCACGACAGATCACACCGCAAAGACTTTCTGTAGCAACTTGCAGTGCCGCCGTTCCACAATGGACGTTGCGTTTTTGTCTCTCTAATTCAATCACGACAGATCACACCGCAAAGACTTTCTGTAGCAACTTGCAGTGCCGCCGTTCCACAATGGACGTTGCGTTTTTGTCTCTCTAATTCAATCACGACAGATCACACCGCAAAGGCTTTCTGTAGCAACTTGCAGTGCCGCCGTTCCACAATGGACGTTGCGTTTTTGTCTCCCTAATTCAATCACGACAGATCACACCGCAAAGACTTTCTGTAGCAACTTGCAGTGCCGCCGTTTCACAATGGACGTTGCATTTTTGTCTCCCTAATTCAATCACGACAGATCACACCGCAAAGACTTTCTGTAGCAACTTGCAGTGCCGCCGTTTCACAATGGACGTTGCATTTTTGTCTCCCTAATTCAATCACGACAGATCACACCGCAAAGACTTTCTGTAGCAACTTGCAGTGCCGCCGTTTCACAATGGACGTTGCATTTTTGTCTCCCTAATTCAATCACGACAGATCACACCGCAAAGACTTTCTGTAGCAACTTGCAGTGCCGCCGTTCCACAATGGACGTTGCATTTTTGTCTCTCTAATTCAATCACGACAGATCACACAGCAAAGACTTTCTGTAGCAACTTGCAGTGCCGCCGTTTCACAATGGACGTTGCATTTTTGTCTCCCTAATTCAATCACGACAGATCACATCGCAAAGACTTTCTGTAGCAACTTGCAGTGCCGCCGTTTCACAATGGACGATGCGTTTTTGTCTCCCTAATTCAATCACGACAGATCACACCGCAAAGACTTTCTGTAGCAACTTGCAGTGCCGCCGTTTCACAATGGACGTTGCATTTTTGTCTCCCTAATTCAATCACGACAGATCACACCGCAAAGACTTTCTGTAGCAACTTGCAGTGCCGCCGTTTCACAATGGACGTTGCATTTTTGTCTCTCTAATTCAATCACGACAGATCACACAGCAAAGACTTTCTGTAGCAACTTGCAGTGCCGCCGTTTCACAATGGACGTTGCATTTTTGTCTCCCTAATTCAATCACGACAGATCACACCGCAAAGACTTTCTGTAGCAACTTGCAGTGCCGCCGTTTCACAATGGACGTTGCATTTTTGTCTCCCTAATTCAATCACGACAGATCACACCGCAAAGACTTTCTGTAGCAACTTGCAGTGCCGCCGTTTCACAATGGACGTTGCATTTTTGTCTCCCTAATTCAATCACGACAGATCACACCGCAAAGACTTTCTGTAGCAACTTGCAGTGCCGCCGTTCCACAATGGACGTTGCATTTTTGTCTCCCTAATTCAATCACGACAGATCACACCGCAAAGACTTTCTGTAGCAACTTGCAGTGCCGCCGTTTCACAATGGACGTTGCATTTTTGTCTCCCTAATTCAATCACGACAGATCACACCGCAAAGACTTTCTGTAGCAACTTGCAGTGCCGCCGTTCCACAATGGACGTTGCGTTTTTGTCTCCCTAATTCAATCACGACAGATCACACCGCAAAGACTTTCTGTAGCAACTTGCTGTGCCGCCGTTCCACAATGGACGTTGCGTTTTTGTCTCCCTAATTCAATCACGACAGATCACACCGCAAAGACTTTCTGTAGCAACTTGCAGTGCCTCCGTTCCACAATGGACGTTGCGTTTTTGTCTCCCTAATTCAATCACGACAGATCACACCGCAAAGACTTTCTGTAGCAACTTGCAGTGCCGCCGTTCCACAATGAACGTTGCGTTTTTGTCTAGAATACGGCTTTATTGAGCGATTCAAAGACAAGCAATTGCAATAAAAATATCACTTTATTCAGCCATAAAGAGCCAAAGTTATTGGTGTAAGGTTGCTTTTGTAATGATCTCTTTCAGGCGAGCATTGTAAAGGAATCTTTAGAACCTGACATACCTAAATTCTTACAATAGCTGCCATAATTATGTGTTAGGATTTGTTTTTCAATCAAATTAAATAATAAACCTTGCTTCATATAGTTTTATCCCTTCAAGGCTGAATTAAAATTAGAATTTATGTATGAAGTAATAGGGCCTACTCTATTTAAATTAACATAGTTTTGAGTAAATCTAGCTCTTAAGGAGTATTTAGCACGTATTTAGGCTTTTGTTTAGTTCAATTTTATAAATATATTGTAAACAGGTTATCCTAAATATTTTAAAAATAAAAAGCCTCCATTAACATGTCTTTAATTCCTTCTATTACTTCGCACTTTCCTGATATATGGTATGTCTTTTACATATCAGTTTCAATCGTTAATAAATTACGCATTATTCTTCACTCAAGCTCAAATACATTTTCGTAAACTTGTAGTGGATAGCAGTTGATGTTAATACTGTTTTTTTTTTTTTTTTTTTTTTTTTTTTAATAATAACTCATTAAATAAAATTAATTAATTAATTTTAGTTTTATATGGAGAAAAACGTTTTACAAATCGGGCAAGTTATTTTTTCCCATTTTTCTTAAAATAGGTGATAACATATGATATTATAAAACAGCTGATTTTATGTTACAGGTTTTATGGTAGAACAGATGTTTTTACGCATATTTTATGTTACTTTATTTATATTAATTCTAATTATTTAATAAAATTAATTCAAATAAAACTTTTCTTTGTTGACCCAAAAAGGAATTTACTTTAAAACATATTTGTTTATATTACTTGTTTTAAATAAAATTTTGTTTCTAAAATTTTCTATAAAATATTCTCCTAAATAATTGGTTTTTTATTTGTTTAAACTCTTATATGTTCCCATTATTGAACTCCACAATAGCCTCCTCACAAATAAAATGTACAAAAATAAAAAAAAAGAAACTCACTTTATTTCGATCGGTTCGTTTTGTTTTATTCAGTTACCAAAGAGAAATATCTCACATAGAAACGTGTTCAAATTCTGTTCCAACAAAGTGTAAACAATTTATAGGTTATAACAAATTCTATACATTTTATACAGTTCTCTTAGAGTACTATTTAATGAGTGGAGTCATTCCGAAACGCGTCAACAAAGAAAAATATTTTAATATTATGAAAGGAAGAAAAATGTACTCAATTGTAAATAAATACTCCTAACAGAAGTGAAGATGAGTGTGTTCAGACGTAGAAAAAATTACAAGAGAAAAAAATTCGTTGATTTTTAAAGATAATGTTTTATAATTTTTATAAAAAGTTTAATATTTTTATTAAAACTCAACTGTTTTATTAGGTATTTGTTTATGTTATTGTTCATACAGTGATTTTGTTTATTAATCTGTGTTTATAATTTTATTTATATGCAGGTAGTATACCAACTAAACCCATAAAATATCTCTTACTGTAAAACGTTTTAGTGCGTGAATGTGTCTTTTTTCAACAAAAAAATAAAGTAAAATTCTTGCATAAAGTAAAATTAATTAATTTTAAATATAATTAATTAGTGGTATTTAAACATTAAAAATATTATAAGAAAATATTATTTGTATTTTAAAATTAGCTTTTTTATTTGTGTCAACTCGAGAACAAATTATTCCAATACAAATTGTTAATTCGTAATAAATCATTTTTCCAATTCCATTATATGTATTATTAACATAATTGTACAATTTTGCCATTTACAATATTGTACATCAATGACATCTTTTCTTTATTTTAGGTCAACTAATCGATTGGTTTCGTCAACGAAACGACGGTTTCACGTAAGTTGATAGTTTTCACTTAGTTGTTCAAATAATTACTTATGAAAATTGTAAATAGCTTACCTTATTGAAGTAATTTATTCCATTTTTAAAATACCGTATCCCTGGCTTGAGAAAGCACAATACTAAAGAGATTAAGAACAATTCCCTTAAACACATCCACGAAACATGATCTATGAAATGTCAATCAAGTTAGCATAGTTTAAATACATGGACCGTATGCACGTCAGGTGGCAGGAAACCGATTTGGCGGTCTGAATCGCTGAATGTGACGAACTCATTTGTATGCATCAGCCAAGTGGTGACAGACCAGGCACTGTCTGGGGGAGGGAATCCGTCCTAACCTTTTCGTTTACGAACGAACGGTGTCCTAGAATTAGGAATTATCAATGGTTTTATCTGTGACCAAAAACTAACGTAACAATCTTTGATAGTAAAATTCGTTTATTTAAATCAATAAAATTTGAACAGAAAATGGTTAAGTTTGAAAATTCCGTGGAAAACATGCTGATAAACTTATGGGACAAGTTTATTGAAACTTATTATGAACAAGAATAATCCTTATTGACAGTATTTACGAAACCTTTGCGTGTATCTCGATATCACACCACCATTTTAAACTTAGAAATGGAGTGAGAAAAAATCTTTAGTGTGGCCACGCTTACTCATAATAATATCTGAATAAACACTCCCGTCACTAATAGTAACTGAATTGTATTGAAGCAAACCGCCATTGTTGAGGGACTTGTTGAGATAGTTCTAAAGTCTTCAATGGACTTAGATTTCCTTAAACTCCCAAGAATAGAAGAGGTTGTTAAATGCGGTGCATTTTGTAAACACATGTTACATTAAAAGTTGGCCACTACCTGTATACTAGCATCCTCAGTCATTGGGCTAGTTAATGTCTTTGGACCGAGATGGGTCACACTGCCTATGGCAGAACTTCTCCCTAGAAGGTAATGCAACGACAAGGTTTTTTGGCTCTTCACACTAAGCAGGCACTCCCTAACCCCGCATGTGTCATATAAGTAAAACCATACTCCGTCCAGGATCCCCAGACCTTAGGCTAGCTAATGTCCTTGGATCGAGATGGATCACACTGCCTATGGCAGAACTCTTCCAAAGAAGGTAATGCAACGACATGGTCTTTTTGCTCTTCACACTACGCAGACACTCCCTAACCCCCGTATGTGTCATATAAATAAAACCATACCCCGTCCAGGATCTTTGAAACATCCATTCAGTATTACAAATTGTTACTTTGGTTCGTAGTGGGGATTTGATAGCGCTTCTAAGCATGAAACAACAGAGAAACAACTGCTCCAGATACTTGTGACACATGATTCAACTTCTTCCAATTGGCTAACTGTTATGCTGAAGGAATGGAGTTCTTTAGGTAGTAACAGTCTCCAAGATCTGGAGAGAAAGGATTGTTAACAGCCTACGCCTAATACAGGACTATTGAGACGCCAACGACACTTCTATATGTTTAATGATGATAGGTTGGAGAAACCGTTCATCATGGAAACTCCAACTGTCCGCTGTAGCAGCCACTCAGATTGCTTAACCTAAATATCGCCCGTCAGTTGAGTCCTTTATAAATCTCGGTTACTGACAAGGCGATGCTCAATTTCTAAAAGAAATTGCATTAACAATATTTAAAAACGTGTTTATAGTAGCATACATCTCGATTTTAAATGACGACAACAGTTTCTGAAGAAGCGTCCTTTTGTCGGCTCGGTCGCGGTCAACAGACGTCGCTACTGTTTCATCCTGACATCCCCCGTCATCTGAAAGAGTACACAGCCCTCATTGCTGTCTATGTTAATTCTCAAATTATATATCTACTCCTTTCTCCTACAGAGAGAGAGAGAAAGAGTGACGGAGGGAGGGAGGGAGAGTGACAGAAAAACAGACAGAGAGCAAAAGCGACAGAGAGGGACAGTCAGACAGGCAGAGAGCTAGAGTGAGAGAGAGGGGGGGAGAGAGAGAGACTGAAAGAGACATATAGAGAGAGATTAATATATCATATAATAACTCCAAGACATTGGCATTAACTCCATATAGCAATACAAGAACGTTATACAATTTATTCTACAACAATAAGACATAACTAATTAAAATAATTATAACGTTATTAGATAAGTATAACGAGGTGGACATTCTAGTCAATAAATTTCAATTCGGTAAATCATTTTACGGGCATGATATTAACTCATTAACGGACGCAAACACTAATAGCAGCATTAACAGCAATGACTGCTGCCGTGTCATAAAAGAAGGGTTGTAAAAGGTACATTTAGATTGAACACGTGTAGTTAATAAAGGGAATTACTTTTTTCCCTGAATAGCTCACGAAAGCAGCCTTTGAATAAAGCTATTACTCAATATTATATATGCACGCGTGCTTACTTGGAATTTCCATTTTGTCAAACACTTTGTCATCCTTGACGAGCGTTTGTCTCTCTCCAAGTTTTTTCTGTCTTCAACAAGGCTAGAGGAGGCGGTTCTAAATTCTCGTCACTCTCTTCTAATCGCATAACTTTCTTTCTCAATTAAGTACACTTCTACCTCATGGTGGTTTTAACATTCCATCCCCTACCTGGTTGGCTCTGCTACAATTAGAAACTTCTCATCCTTTACGTGATCTTCTAAGATCCGTTGACAATATTTTTGCACAGATGAGTTAGGCACAATACCTTTGATATTTCCGCTATGAAAGCTTCGGAACATACCTATTGATTAAGTGACTCTCAATGTATGCGGGCAAATACACGAGCCTGTGTATGGCAAGAGTTAGGCACTGGCCTTTGGTATTTGCGTTAGGAAATCTCCGAAACATATCTATGAAGTAAGTGACTCCCAATACATGCGGTCAAATACACGAGGCTGTGTACAGTAAGAGATAGGCACAGAACTTTGATATTGGTGCTAGGAAAGCTCCGGAACATATTAATTGACTAAGTGATTCCCAATATATGCGGGCAAATACACGAGGCTGTGTACAGTAAGAGATAGGCACAGAACTTTGATATTGGTGCTAGGAAAGCTCCGGAACATATCTATTGACTAAGTGACTCCCAATGTATGCGGGCAAACACACGAGGCTGTGTACAGTAAGAGATAGGCACAGAACTTTGATATTGGTGCTAGGAAAGCTCCGGAACATATCTATTGACTAAGTGACTCCCAATGTATGCGGGCAAATACACGAGGCTGTGTACAGTAAGAGATAGGCACAGAACTTTGATATTGGTGCTAGGAAAGCTCCGGAACATATCTATTGACTAAGTGACTCCCAATGTATGCGGGCAAACACACGAGGCTGTGTACAGTAAGAGATAGGCACAGAACTTTGATATTGGTGCTAGGAAAGCTCCGGAACATATCTATTGACTAAGTGACTCCCAATGTATGCGGGCAAACACACGAGGCTGTGTACAGTAAGAGATAGGCACAGAACTTTGATATTGGTGCTAGGAAAGCTCCGGAACATATCTATTGACTAAGTGACTCCCAATATATGCGGGCAAATACACGAGGCTGTGTACAGTAAGAGATAGGCACAGAACTTTGATATTGGTGCTAGGAAAGCTCCGGAACATATCTATTGACTAAGTGACTCCCAATATATGCGGGCAGATACACGAGGATGTGTACAGTAAGAGATAGGCACAGAACTTTGATATTGGTGCTAGGAAAGCTCCGGAACATATCTATTGACTAAGTGACTCCCAATATATGCGGGCAAATACACGAGGCTGTGTACAGTAAGAGATAAGCACAGAACTTTGATATTGGTGCTAGGAAAGCTCCGGAACATATCTATTGACTAAGTGACTCCCAATGTATGCGGGCAAATACACGAGGATGTGTACAGTAAGAGATAAGCACAGAACTTTGATATTGGTGCTAGGAAAGCTCCGGAACATATCTATTGACTAAGTGACTCCCAATATATGCGGGCAAATACACGAGGCTGTGTACAGTAAGAGATAGGCACAGAACTTTGATATTGGTGCTAGGAAAACTCCGGAACATATCTATTGACTAAGTGACTCCCAATATATGCGGGCAGATACACGAGGCTGTGTACAGTAAGAGATAGGCACAGAACTTTGATATTGGTGCTAGGAAAGCTCCGGAACATATCTATTGACTAAGTGACTCCCAATACATGCGGGCAAATACACGAGGATGTGTACAGTAAGAGATAAGCACAGAACTTTGATATTGGTGCTAGGAAAACTCCGGAACATATCTATTGACTAAGTGACTCCCAATACATGCGGGCAAATACACGAGGATGTGTACAGCAAGAGATAAGCACAGAACTTTGATATTGGTGCTAGGAAAGCTCCGGAACATATCTATTGACTAAGTGACTCCCAATACATGCGGGCAAATACACGAGGCTGTGTATGGCAAGAGGTAGGCACAGAACTTTGATATTGGTGCTAGGAAAACTCCGGAACATATCTATTGACTAAGTGACTCCCAATACATGCGGGCAAATACACGAGGATGTGTACAGTAAGAGATAAGCACAGAACTTTGATATTGGTGCTAGGAAAGCTCCGGAACATATCTATTGACTAAGTGACTCCCAATATATGCGGGCAAATACACGAGGCTGTGTACAGTAAGAGATAGGCACAGAACTTTGATATTGGTGCTAGGAAAGCTCCGGAACATATCTATTGACTAAGTGACTCCCAATATATGCGGGCAAATACACGAGGCTGTGTACAGTAAGAGATAGGCACAGAACTTTGATATTGGTGCTAGGAAAACTCCGGAACATATCTATTGACTAAGTGACTCCCAATACATGCGGGCAAATACACGAGGATGTGTACAGTAAGAGATAAGCACAGAACTTTGATATTGGTGCTAGGAAAGCTCCGGAACATATCTATTGACTAAGTGACTCCCAATACATGCGGGCAAATACACGAGGCTGTGTACAGTAAGAGATAGGCACAGAACTTTGATATTGGTGCTAGGAAAACTCCGGAACATATCTATTGACTAAGTGACTCCCAATACATGCGGGCAAATACACGAGGCTGTGTACAGTAAGAGATAAGCACAGAACTTTGATATTGGTGCTAGGAAAGCTCCGGAACATATCTATTGACTAAGTGACTCCCAATGTATGCGGGCAAATACACGAGGATGTGTACAGTAAGAGATAAGCACAGAACTTTGATATTGGTGCTAGGAAAGCTCCGGAACATATCTATTGACTAAGTGACTCCCAATACATGCGGGCAAATACACGAGGCTGTGTACAGTAAGAGATAGGCACAGAACTTTGATATTGGTGCTAGGAAAACTCCGGAACATATCTATTGACTAAGTGACTCCCAATACATGCGGGCAAATACACGAGGCTGTGTACAGTAAGAGATAGGCACAGAACTTTGATATTGGTGCTAGGAAAACTCCGGAACATATCTATTGACTAAGTGACTCCCAATACATGCGGGCAAATACACGAGGCTGTGTACAGTAAGAGATAGGCACAGAACTTTGATATTGGTGCTAGGAAAACTCCGGAACATATCTATTGACTAAGTGACTCCCAATATATGCGGGCAAACACACGAGGCTGTGTACAGTAAGAGATAGGCACAGAACTTTGATATTGGTGCTAGGAAAACTCCGGAACATATCTATTGACTAAGTGACTCCCAATGTATGCGGGCAAACACACGAGGCTGTGTACAGTAAGAGATAGGCACAGAACTTTGATATTGGTGCTAGGAAAACTCCGGAACATATCTATTGACTAAGTGACTCCCAATATATGCGGGCAAACACACGAGGCTGTGTACAGTAAGAGATAGGCACAGAACTTTGATATTGGTGCTAGGAAAGCTCCGGAACATATCTATTGACTAAGTGACTCCCAATACATGCGGGCAAATACACGAGGCTGTGTACAGTAAGAGATAGGCACAGAACTTTGATATTGGTGCTAGGAAAGCTCCGGAACATATCTATTGACTAAGTGACTCCCAATGTATGCGGGCAAATACACGAGGATGTGTACAGTAAGAGATAAGCACAGAACTTTGATATTGGTGCTAGGAAAGCTCCGGAACATATCTATTGACTAAGTGACTCCCAATACATGCGGGCAAATACACGAGGCTGTGTACAGTAAGAGATAGGCACAGAACTTTGATATTGGTGCTAGGAAAGCTCCGGAACATACCTATTGACTAAGTGACTCCCAATATATGCGGGCAAATACACGAGGCTGTGTACAGTAAGAGATAGGCACAGAACTTTGATATTGGTGCTAGGAAAGCTCCGGAACATATCTATTGACTAAGTGACTCCCAATATATGCGGGCAAATACACGAGGCTGTGTACAGTAAGAGATAGGCACAGAACTTTGATATTGGTGCTAGGAAAGCTCCGGAACATATCTATTGACTAAGTGACTCCCAATGTATGCGGGCAAATACACGAGGATGTGTACAGTAAGAGATAAGCACAGAACTTTGATATTGGTGCTAGGAAAGCTCCGGAACATATCTATTGACTAAGTGACTCCCAATACATGCGGGCAAATACACGAGGCTGTGTACAGTAAGAGATAAGCACAGAACTTTGATATTGGTGCTAGGAAAGCTCCGGAACATATCTATTGACTAAGTGACTCCCAATACATGCGGGCAAATACACGAGGCTGTGTACAGTAAGAGATAAGCACAGAACTTTGATATTGGTGCTAGGAAAGCTCCGGAACATATCTATTGACTAAGTGACTCCCAATACATGCGGGCAAATACACGAGGCTGTGTATGGCAAGAGGTAGGCACAGAACTTTGATATTGGTGCTAGGAAAGCTCCGGAACATATCTA
Source organism: Prosapia bicincta (assembly GCA_036971475.1). Lineage (NCBI taxonomy): Eukaryota > Metazoa > Arthropoda > Insecta > Hemiptera > Cercopidae > Prosapia > Prosapia bicincta. The sequence goes on from JBAIZL010000411.1 coordinate 1,639,998, forward strand.
TTGACTAAGTGACTCCCAATACATGCGGGCAAATACACGAGGATGTGTACAGTAAGAGATAAGCACAGAACTTTGATATTGGTGCTAGGAAAGCTCCGGAACATATCTATGAAGTAAGTGACTCCCAATATATGCGGGCAGATACACGAGGATGTGTACAGTAAGAGATAGGCACAGAACTTTGATATTGGTGCTAGGAAAGCTCCGGAACATATCTATTGACTAAGTGACTCCCAATACATGCGGGCAAATACACGAGGATGTGTACAGTAAGAGATAAGCACAGAACTTTGATATTGGTGCTTGGAAAGCTCCGGAACATATCTATTGACTAAGTGACTCCCAATACATGCGGGCAAATACACGAGGCTGTGTACAGTAAGAGATAGGCACAGAACTTTGATATTGGTGCTAGGAAAACTCCGGAACATATCTATTGACTAAGTGACTCCCAATACATGCGGGCAAATACACGAGGCTGTGTACAGTAAGAGATAGGCACAGAACTTTGATATTGGTGCTAGGAAAACTCCGGAACATATCTATTGACTAAGTGACTCCCAATGTATGCGGGCAAATACACGAGGATGTGTACAGTAAGAGATAAGCACAGAACTTTGATATTGGTGCTAGGAAAGCTCCGGAACATATCTATGAAGTAAGTGACTCCCAATATATGCGGGCAAATACACGAGGCTGTGTACAGTAAGAGATAGGCACAGAACTTTGATATTGGTGCTAGGAAAGCTCCGGAACATATCTATTGACTAAGTGACTCCCAATATATGCGGGCAAATACACGAGGCTGTGTATGGCAAGAGTTAGGCACTGGCCTTTGGTATTTGCGCTAGGAAAGCACAGGACCATACCCATTGAGTAAGTGACTCCCAATGTATGCGGGCAAACATAAGTGCCTGTGTGTAGCAAGAGTTAATTCAAGAGAAGCCGATATTGATTTTACGCCGCTTGTGTAAACACAGGCGCCTACAAACAGTGCCGTAACAGGTTTCCAAGAACTTAAAATACGATTTACAGCATAATTTCCGTTTCCCTTGAGGCCTTATGAAAATAGTAGTGCCTCTAAAATCTTCACCAGCAAATTTTTATAATAAATATCAAATTATTTATTATAATTTATATTTATAATTTTTATAGCAAATAATCTTATAAATGTTTTCTAGTGTCTAAATACAGCACCGTACTATATAGGCTATACACACGTCTTTGTAATAGGTGAAACAATTGTGCCGTACTATAAAGTCTGTGCACGCAGCCTCCTGTTTGGTGAAAGGTTGTGCCGTTGTATAAAGCCTTTACTTTTGGCCTTGTGTTTTGTGGACTTTTTCTGGGAGGTTTTCATATTTCCCAGGTGTTTTCATCCCGTTCTTAGCGCGACACTTTCCGTACTGTTTCATTTCACTATCTCCTGATTCTCCATTGAAAGAGCTTATCAGCCTTGTACACGGGCAATCAATCCCGTTTCCTTCACTCGCGGTAGGGATACTAACCGCATGCGCATGTGAGACGGAGGCAGTTGACTAGAGGTTGGCTGCCACGAGGGCTAGGCGAGTTCTGGAGGCCCAGACCCGAGTTAAAAAAAACCTCCCGCTGCAGCCAAGGCATTTCTGGCACAATAAACAGTAATGAAGCCAGGCAGCGTGCGACGACACTGCAGATTGCGGTTGATATTCTGCTGCCTGTGGAGACTCTCAACTAGCGCACGAAACTTGCGGCACGTTAGATTACGGCAAGTTTATCCCCAGTCTTAAAGGTAGAGAGGTGTCTAACTGCTACATCTATGCTAGCTTTAGGATGAGTACGGAAGGATATACGAGTAATATAAGATACATTACATTAAAGAATGTCTACATTGGCAGTACATCTTTAACCACACTGGCTCTAAGTACAACCTTTAAATGCTATCTCGATGGTCGCGTACAGTTCGTCGCAGGAGGGGCAATTACTGTGCGTGGTTTAACGGTGTCCCTCGATCTGCTCTAGCATTTGTTTACTAGTCTAACTGAAAACATTATACAATACATATATCGTATCTTTCGTAATCGCGTCTCTTTCTTTGCAGAAGCAGAACAACACATTTAAAGATCATATCTACATCAAACTATTACAGTATTATCATTTAGTTAATTAGAGCTGTTTACACTTTAAACACGACACTGATGTTTTCTGAAGTGTTGGCTTTTGACCCAGCACTGCAGCCCAGTCCAGCCTAGCGATCTCAAGATCAGAGACACGGTTAAACCTCACGCACTGTACTTCTCAGGTGCAATATATCTATTACTCACTTGTTTCTTTCTTTTGGTTACATTTATTGAAATACAAGGATTACCATGAAATTAGAGTCGTATGAAATAATCCCAGGGACTGAGAGGAAAGTACCAACATGGTTTCTCCCTCCCTGGGCATCGTCCGACCATAACACGCTTGGTTGGGCGGTTTATTAGTTGGGCTTCTGGTGTAGTTTAAGAAGACAATCTTGTAATGTTATTTTTGTTAACATAACTTTATTTTGTTTATAGATATTTAAGTATTTTGGACTTAAACAAGCCACATCTTATCAAATTTGTAATGATGTTATATTATGAATTCTTATAAAGTTATCTAAAGAATAAAAGATCTATTTAGCCTATGAGTTTTAGCTTTTAATTCTAGTGGCATAATTATACGTAAACAATTTGAAATATTTAATAGACTAAATATATTACTAAAACTTTAAACTGATCATGTAACGGAAATTCTGGATGTATTCTGGAAAATAATAAATAATTTGCTTACTATTGCAGCTGGATTAGTTCTGAAGATGCTTTTATCTTCAGACGTAGTAATTTAGTGTAAAATCTTGCCTTGTTATGTTTACATGTACAACGAACTCTATTGTATTAGGACTAACAATGATCAAATGAAACACGGATGAAAGTAACAAGCGGACACTTATTGCAGGCTTTTGTATTAAACATATGGACACATTTGTAAATATTTTAAACATATTTAAATAATAATTTGCAACCGGTGAATCGAGTTTATGCGACTGCCATAGTTTAGGAACTATTCCTATCGATTCCGCCTTTTAAAGATATTTCTGAAGTTTTAAAAGTAAAAGACATTGTAGAATATATATATACACACACATACATGTAAGTTGTATCTAATATTATCGCATGAAATTTTGTATATTACTTGAACATATACTATATAAGATATGGATTATTCAGTATTGACTTGGTATAATTGTATATTGATATTATTGTTGAATTAATTCATTCTAATAATTATATTGGATAATTGTTTGCAGACTTAAGTTCTACTGTAATGTATTTATAAGGATTTTTATAAATAGAAAGACAATTTCTTACCAATATTAAACACAGATTAAAAATAAGAATAAAAAAAACTTCACTGATGAAGTGAATTAGATCCTTACTGAGCCTTTGATTGTTTCATTAGCTAAAGATAGCAATCGTTTTCCCAATACACAGTAGAGGGTACTTTTATATTGATATTTTCTCTTTAATAATTCTTGCTAATATGTTAAAAGCAATAAAAATGTTTTAAATTGGATATATAAGTACACTCACAAGTATTGACATTAATAAAATACGGTTGGTACATGAGTCAGTAAAATTTATTTTCAAAATAACAGTCACATTTCGACAGCTACTTTGCCATATTCATCAAGACAATATTGCTGCGTTTAGTGAACTCCAATGTACACTACACGCAGTATTATTTTTCTGATGAAGATGACAATAGCTGTCGAAACGTCACCGTTGTTTTGAAAATGAATGCTACTAGCTTATATATCAACGGCCTTTCATTAATATGTTTTAAATTGGAGTTAAAATATAACAGATATTTATAGAAAGGCAGATTTTGTGGAGTTTATTGCTATGTTTATTTTACCATAATTATTTCATGACCATATATTATTAATATTTTTATTATAGACTACTATTTATGATATTTCTATTTTTATTATACTTTTTAGATTATTACTATTATTGTAATTATTACTATTTACTGCATTATCTATAGGCTGTTATTACTAGTTTTGTTTTCGAAGAGTTAAAAAAAACTTTCAATTAATTTACATAACATTATGGAAGCAATTTCTACTGTTTATAAAATTTCTAAGCAGATTCATGAATAAAATTTGGCCGTAGCAGCTACTAGTTGTTACAGGAAGGGTAATGTAGAAAGCAATGTAAATTTGGTTACTGTGCTTTGACACTTACTACAATAGATTCGGCCAAAGTGGTAAAAACACGGGGCCGTGCGATCTACGACACTGCAACCACTCGCGAGGCGCTGCACCACACTAGAGCCCAAGGAAGACAACGTTGTAAGTGGCTACAGCAAGAAGGACGACTGGTGCGAGCAACAAGTGCGGCGACAGGACTGAGCGGGGGCGGCAGTCTGCTCTGAGCCCGGCCGGGGGCAGCTCGGCGCAGGCGCACTCTTCCCCATCCCTTAATCATTATTCACAATTTCATTTTTCAATAAATAATCATTATTTCAGTTTTTCAACTTGAATTGCAAATATGGTTTGAAAATGTAAATAAAATTTAAATTAGGGTATTTATCTCCACATTTGAGAAAATAATCCCCCGTTAAAAGAAAATTAATAACTGTCCAAGGGGGGCGGGGGGTACCACAGTGAACAGAAGACAAATTACCCTAACAGGTTTATATTTATGTTAAGAATTATTTATTTAAAGAAGCGTGTGAAATATGTTAAAGAAATGTATAGAGAATGTTTAGGTGACCAAGACAGAAGTAGGCCTACTGCTAGCCATTTGCTTGTAAAACAAGAAACATTTCCCAAATAGTAATGATGCATTGTTAAAATGATAGAATATAGTTCTTTATCGACTATTTTGCTCCGCTATGTGTACTGTTTGCCTATGGTTTTATTAAACCCACTCAACACTTCCAAAAACCAAAAAAAGTAGCTCCATAATAAGTAATGGAGCGTACCATAAATATTAACGCGTTTCAGTGTTTTGTCGTCTTCAGCAATCCCATTTCACAGTAAATTTTTCTTATTCAAAAACATTAGACAGTAAATGAAAATTCATAAACATCAGACGAAGCTACATTCCACACAATTGTTGGATAAGTAGTTCAGCCCAACCTAACGTTGTGCAGGAACATGTGCAGGATTCTCCCAAAGTGAACGTGTGGAGTGGGTTATGTATGACCAGGTGGTAGGTTGATTCCTTATTCTCCGAAAACACATTTAATAGCAACATTTATCTTGATATGCAAGAACAATTTTTGTTTTCTTGAATCGAAGACATTGAACAACATAATAAAGTATAAAAAAAAATTATTTCTCTTCAATTTTACATTAAATCGTTTAGTTATCTTGATCAGTTTTTCGGTAACGGTCGTACAATATTCCGTCATTTTTTGAACACTCTGTATTCAATATATGCATATAACTATTTGTATTATTGACTTACTATACGGTGAAGGGGATAAGGGTTGAGGAACATGTATATGCACTAGAGAAGGTCGGTAATTGCATAATCTCGGGTCAGTGTAGGCAATGTAGGGACTGGAGCCAATATATGCATATAACTATTTGTATTAATGACTTACTATACGGTGAAGGGGATAAGGGTTGAGGAACATGTATATGCACTAGAGAAGGTCGGTAATTGCATAATCTCGGGTCAGTGTAGGCAATGTAGGAACTGGAGCCAATATATGCATATAACTATTTGTATTAATGACTTACTATACGGTGAAGGGGATAAGGGTTGAGGAACATGTATATGCACTAGAGAAGGTCGGTAATTGCATAATCTCGGGTCAATGTAGGCAATGTAGGGACTGGAGCCAATATATGCATATAACTATTTGTATTAATGACTTACTATACGGTGAAGGGGATAAGGGTTGAGGAACATGTACATGCACTAGAGAAGGTCGGTAATTGCATAATCTCGGGTCAGTGTAGGCAATGTAGGGACTGGAGCATATATATGCATATAACTATTTGTATTAATGACTTACTATACGGTGAAGGGGATAAGGGTTGAGGAACATGTATATGCACTAGAGAAGGTCGGTAATTGCATAATCTCGGGTCAGTGTAGGCAATGTAGGGACTGGAGCATATATATGCATATAACTATTTGTATTAATGACTTACTATACGGTGAAGGGGATAAGGGTTGAGGAACATGTATATGCACTAGAGAAGGTCGGTAATTGCATAATCTCGGGTCAGTGTAGGCAATGTAGGGACTGGAGCCAATATATGCATATAACTATTTGTATTAATGACTTACTATACGGTGAAAGAAGTAAGGGTTGAGGAACATGTATATGCACTAGAGAAGGTCGGTAATTGCATAATCTCGGGTCAGTGTAGGCAATGTAGGGACTGGAGCCAATATATGCATATAACTATTTGTATTAATGACTTACTATATGGTGAAGGGGATAAGGGTTGAGGAACATGTATATGCACTAGAGAAGGTCGGTAATTGCATAATCTCGGGTCAGTGTAGGCAATGTAGGGACTGGAGCATATATATGCATATAACTATTTGTATTAATGACTTACTATATGGTGAAGGGGATAAGGGTTGAGGAACATGTATATGCACTAGAGAAGGTCGGTAATTGCATAATCTCGGGTCAGTGTAGGCAATGTAGGGACTGGAGCATATATATGCATATAACTATTTGTATTAATGACTTACTATATGGTGAAGGGGATAAGGGTTGAGGAACATGTATATGCACTAGAGAAGGTCGGTAATTGCATAATCTCGGGTCAGTGTAGGCAATGTAGGGACTGGAGCATATATATGCATATAACTATTTGTATTAATGACTTACTATATGGTGAAGGGGATAAGGGTTGAGGAACATGTATATGCACTAGAGAAGGTCGGTAATTGCATAATCTCGGGTCAGTGTAGGCAATGTAGGGACTGGAGCATATATATGCATATAACTATTTGTATTAATGACTTACTATATGGTGAAGGGGATAAGGGTTGAGGAACATGTATATGCACTAGAGAAGGTCGGTAATTGCATAATCTCGGGTCAGTGTAGGCAATGTAGGGACTGGAGCATATATATGCATATAACTATTTGTATTAATGACTTACTATATGGTGAAGGGGATAAGGGTTGAGGAACATGTATATGCACTAGAGAAGGTCGGTAATTGCATAATCTCGGGTCAGTGTAGGCAATGTAGGGACTGGAGCCAATATATGCATATAACTATTTGTATTAATGACTTACTATACGGTGAAGGGGATAAGGGTTGAGGAACATGTATATGCACTAGAGAAGGTCGGTAATTGCATAATCTCGGGTCAGTGTAGGCAATGTAGGGACTGGAGCCAATATATGCATATAACTATTTGTATTAATGACTTACTATATGGTGAAGGGGATAAGGGTTGAGGAACATGTATATGCACTAGAGAAGGTCGGTAATTGCATAATCTCGGGTCAGTGTAGGCAATGTAGGGACTGGAGCCAATATATGCATATAACTATTTGTATTAATGACTTACTATATGGTGAAGGGGATAAGGGTTGAGGAACATGTATATGCACTAGAGAAGGTCGGTAATTGCATAATCTCGGGTCAGTGTAGGCAATGTAGGGACTGGAGCCAATATATGCATATAACTATTTGTATTAATGACTTACTATATGGTGAAGGGGATAAGGGTTGAGGAACATGTATATGCACTAGAGAAGGTCGGTAATTGCATAATCTCGGGTCAGTGTAGGCAATGTAGGGACTGGAGCCAATATATGCATATAACTATTTGTATTAATGACTTACTATATGGTGAAGGGGATAAGGGTTGAGGAACATGTACATGCACTAGAGAAGGTCGGTAATTGCATAATCTCGGGTCAGTGTAGGCAATGTAGGGACTGGAGCATATATATGCATATAACTATTTGTATTAATGACTTACTATATGGTGAAGGGGATAAGGGTTGAGGAACATGTATATGCACTAGAGAAGGTCGGTAATTGCATAATCTCGGGTCAGTGTAGGCAATGTAGGGACTGGAGCATATATATGCATATAACTATTTGTATTAATGACTTACTATATGGTGAAGGGGATAAGGGTTGAGGAACATGTATATGCACTAGAGAAGGTCGGTAATTGCATAATCTCGGGTCAGTGTAGGCAATGTAGGGACTGGAGCATATATATGCATATAACTATTTGTATTAATGACTTACTATATGGTGAAGGGGATAAGGGTTGAGGAACATGTATATGCACTAGAGAAGGTCGGTAATTGCATAATCTCGGGTCAGTGTAGGCAATGTAGGGACTGGAGCCAATATATGCATATAACTATTTGTATTAATGACTTACTATACGGTGAAAGAAGTAAGGGTTGAGGAACATGTATATGCACTAGAGAAGGTCGGTAATTGCATAATCTCGGGTAAGTGTAGGCAATGTAGGGACTGGAGCCAATATATATGCATATAACTATTTGTATTAATGACTTACTATATGGTGAAGGGGATAAGGGTTGAGGAACATGTATATGCACTAGAGAAGGTCGGTAATTGCATAATCTCAGGTAAGTGTAAGCAATGTAGGGACTGGAGCATATATATGCATATAACTATTTGTATTAATGACTTACTATATGGTGAAGGGGATAAGGGTTGAGGAACATGTATATGCACTAGAGAAGGTCGGTAATTGCATAATCTCGGGTCAGTGTAGGCAATGTAGGGACTGGAGCATATATATGCATATAACTATTTGTAATTATGACTTACTATATGGTGAAGGGGATAAGGGTTGAGGAACATGTATATGCACTAGAGAAGGTCGGTAATTGCATAATCTCGGGTCAGTGTAGGCAATGTAGGGACTGGAGCCAATATATGCATATAACTATTTGTATTAATGACTTACTATACGGTGAAAGAAGTAAGGGTTGAGGAACATGTATATGCACTAGAGAAGGTCGGTAATTGCATAATCTCGGGTAAGTGTAGGCAATGTAGGGACTGGAGCATATATATGCATATAACTATTTGTATTAATGACTTACTATATGGTGAAGGGGATAAGGGTTGAGGAACATGTATATGCACTAGAGAAGGTCGGTAATTGCATAATCTCGGGTCAGTGTAGGCAATGTAGGGACTGGAGCATATATATGCATATAACTATTTGTATTAATGACTTACTATATGGTGAAGGGGATAAGGGTTGAGGAACATGTATATGCACTAGAGAAGGTCGGTAATTGCATAATCTCGGGTCAGTGTAGGCAATGTAGGGACTGGAGCATATATATGCATATAACTATTTGTATTAATGACTTACTATATGGTGAAGGGGATAAGGGTTGAGGAACATGTATATGCACTAGAGAAGGTCGGTAATTGCATAATCTCGGGTCAGTGTAGGCAATGTAGGGACTGGAGCCAATATATGCATATAACTATTTGTATTAATGACTTACTATACGGTGAAAGAAGTAAGGGTTGAGGAACATGTATATGCACTAGAGAAGGTCGGTAATTGCATAATCTCGGGTAAGTGTAGGCAATGTAGGGACTGGAGCCAATATATACATATAACTATTTGTATTAATGACTTACAATACGGTGAAGGGGATAAGGGTTGAGGAACATGTATATGCACTAGAGAAGGTCGGTAATTGCATAATCTCGGGTCAGTGTAGGCAATGTAGGGACTGGAGCATATATATGCATATAACTATTTGTATTAATGACTTACTATACGGTGAAGGGGATAAGGGTTGAGGAACATGTATATGCACTAGAGAAGGCAGGTAATTGCATAATCGCGGGTCAGTGTAGGCAATGTAGGAACTGGAGCCAATATATGCATATAACTATTTGTATTAATGACTTACTATACGGTTAAGGGGATAAGGGTTGAGGAACATGTATATGCACTAGAGAAGGTCGGTAATTGCATAATCTCGGGTCAGTGTAGGCAATGTAGGGACTGGAGCCAATATATGCATATAACTATTTGTATTAATGACTTACTATACGGTGAAGGGGATAAGGGTTGAGGAACATGTATAAGCATTAGAGAAGGTCGGTAATTGCATAATCTCGGGTCAGTGTAGGCAATGTAGGGACTGGAGCCAATATATGCATATAACTATTTGTATTAATGACTTACTATACGGTGAAGGGGATAAGGGTTGAGGAACATGTATATGCACTAGAGAAGGTAGGTAATTGCATAATCTCGGGTCAGTGTAGGCATTGTAGGGACTGGAGCCAATATATGCATATAACTATTTGTAATAATGACTTACTATACGGTGAAGGGGATAAGGGTTGAGGAACATGTATATGCACTAGAGAAGGTCGGTAATTGCATAATCTCGGGTCAGTGTAGGCAATGTAGGGACTGGAGCCAATATATGCATATAACTATTTGTATTAATGACTTACTATACGGTGAAGGGGATAAGGGTTAAGGAACATGTATATGCACTAGAGAAGGTCGGTAATTGCATAATCTCGGGTCAGTGTAGGCAATGTAGGGACTGGAGCCAATATATGCATATAACTTTTTGTATTAATGACTTACTATACGGTGAAGGGGATAAGGGTTGAGGAACATGTATATGCACTAGAGAAGGTCGGTAATTGCATAATCTCGGGTCAGTGTAGGCAATGTAGGGACTGGAGCCAATATATGCATATAACTATTTGTATTAATGACTTACTATACGGTGAAGGGGATAAGGGTTGAGGAACATGTATATGCACTAGAGAAGGTCGGTAATTGCATAATCTCGGGTCAGTGTAGGCAATGTAGGGACTGGAGCCGATATATGCATATAACTATTTGTATTAATGACTTACTATACAGTGAAGGGGATAAGGGTTGAGGAACATGTATATGCACTAGAGAAGGTCGGTAATTGCATAATCTCGGGTCAGTGTAGGCAATGTAGGGACTGGAGCCAATATATGCATATAACTTTTTGTATTAATGACTTACTATACGGTGAAGGGGATAAGGGTTGAGGAACATGTATATGCACTAGAGAAGGTCGGTAATTGCATTATCTCGGGTCAGTGTAGGCAATTTAGGGGCTGGAGCCAATATATGCATATAACTATTTGTATTAATGACTTACTATACGGTGAAGGAGATAAGGGTTGAGGAACATGTATATGCACTAGAGAAGGTCGGTAATTGCATAATCTCGGGTCAGTGTAGGCAATGTAGGGACTGGAGCCAATATATGCATATAACTATTTGTATTAATGACTTACTATACGGTGAAGGGGATAAGGGTTGAGGAACATGTATATGCACTAGAGAAGGTCGGTAATTGCATAATCTCGGGTCAGTGTAGGCAATGTAGGGACTGGAGCCAATATATGCATATAACTTTTTGTATTAATGACTTACTATACGGTGAAGGGGATAAGGGTTGAGGAACATGTATATGTACTAGAGAAGGTCGGTAATTGCATTATCTCGGGTCAGTGTAGGCAATTTAGGGGCTGGAGCCAATATATGCATATAACTATTTGTATTAATGACTTACTATACGGTGAAGGAGATAAGGGTTGAGGAACATGTATATGCACTAGAGAAGGTTGGTAATTGCATAATCTCGGGTCAGTGTAGGCAATGTAGGGACTGGAGCCAATATATGCATATAACTATTTGTATTAATGACTTACTATACGGTTAAGGGGATAAGGGTTGAGGAATATGTATATGCACTAGAGAAGGTCGGTAATTGCATAATCTCGGGTCAGTGTAGGCAATGTAGGGACTGGAGCCAATATATGCATATAACTATTTGTATTAATGACTTACTATACGGTGAAGGGGATAAGGGTTGAGGAACATTATATGCACTAGAGAAGGTCGGTAATTGAATAATCTCGGGTAAGTGTAGGCAATGTAGGGACTGGAGCCAATATATGCATATAACTATTTGTATTAATGACTTACTATACGGTGAAGGGGATAAGGGTTGAGGAACATTATATGCACTAGAGAAGGTCGGTAATTGCATAATCTCGGGTCAGTGTAGGCAATGTAGGGACTGGAGCCAATATATGCATATAACTATTTGTATTAATGACTTACTATACGGTGAAGGGGATAAGGGTTGAGGAACATGTATATGCACTAGAGAAGGTCGGTAATTGCATAATCTCGGGTCAGTGTAGGCAATGTAGGGACTGGAGCCAATATATGCATATAACTTTTTGTATTAATGACTTACTATACGGTGAAGGGGATAAGGGTTGAGGAACATGTATATGCACTAGAGAAGGTCGGTAATTGCATTATCTCGGGTCAGTGTAGGCAATTTAGGGGCTGGAGCCAATATATGCATATAACTATTTGTATTAATGACTTACTATACGGTGAAGGAGATAAGGGTTGAGGAACATGTATATGCACTAGAGAAGGTCGGTAATTGCATAATCTCGGGTCAGTGTAGGCAATGTAGGGACTGGAGCCAATATATGCATAAAACTATTTGTATTAATGACTTACTATACGGTTAAGGGGATAAGGGTTGAGGAACATTATATGCACTAGAGAAGGTCGGTAATTGCATAATCTCGGGTAAGTGTAGGCAATGTAGGGACTGGAGCATATATATGCATATAACTATTTGTATTAATGACTTACTATACGGTGAAGGGGATAAGGGTTGAGGAACATGTATATGCACTAGAGAAGGTCGGTAATTGAATAATCTCGGGTCAGTGTAGGCAATGTAGGGACTGGAGCCAATATATGCATATAACTATTTGTATTAATGACTTACTATACGGTGAAGGGGATAAGGGTTGAGGAACATGTATATGCACTAGAGAAGGTCGGTAATTGAATAATCTCGGGTCAGTGTAGGCAATGTAGGGACTGGAGCCAATATATGCATATAACTATTTGTATTAATGACTTACTATACGGTGAAGGGGATAAGGGATGAGGAACATGTATATGCACTAGAGAAGGTCGGTAATTGAATAATCTCGGGTCAGTGTAGGCAATGTAGGGACTGGAGCCAATATATGCATATAACTATTTGTATTAATGACTTACTATACGGTTAAGGGGATAAGGGATGAGGAACATGTATATGCACTAGAGAAGGTCGGTAATTGAATAATCTCGGGTCAGTGTAGGCAATGTAGGGACTGGAGCCAATATATGCATATAACTATTTGTATTAATGACTTACTATACGGTTAAGGGGATAAGGGATGAGGAACATGTATATGCACTAGAGAAGGTCGGTAATTGAATAATCTCGGGTCAGTGTAGGCAATGTAGGGACTGGAGCCAATATATGCATATAACTATTTGTATTAATGACTTACTATACGGTTAAGGGGATAAGGGATGAGGAACATGTATAAGCATTAGAGAAGGTCGGTAATTGAATAATCTCGGGTCAGTGTAGGCAATGTAGGGACTGGAGCCAATATATGCACGTAACTATTTGTATTAATGACTTACTATACGGTGAAGGGGATAAGGGTTGAGGAACATGTATATGCATTAGAGAAGGTCGGTAATTGCATAATCTCGGGTAAGTGTAGGCAATGTAGGGACTGGAGCCAATATATACATATAACTATTTGTATTAATGACTTACTATACGGTGAAGGGGATAAGGGTTGAGGAACATGTATATGCATTAGAGAAGGTCGGTAATTGCATAATCTCGGGTAAGTGTAGGCAATGTAGGGACTGGAGCCAATATATACATATAACTATTTGTATTAATGACTTACTATACGGTGAAGGGGATAAGGGTTGAGGAACATGTATATGCACTAGAGAAGGTCGGTAATTGCATAATCTCGGGTCAGTGTAGGCAATGTAGGGACTGGAGCCGGTATCGTCTTAGTGGGAAACATAAAGCGTGCAACTTTCGTGAATTGTGCCATTTATTGTGCATTTAAAATTAACTTCTACCTTCAGAATTATTAAAATAATAACAATAATCAAGGAATTTTACCTTCTTAGGTTTCGTTTTTGCAATCTTTTTTGGTCTTTTAATAATTCGTGCATTTTTAAAACTTAAGCGTGTAAATAGTCATTAGGCGATACATGTCTAACAAAGCTCAATTCCACCTTCAACGAAGCGAAAGCGTGGGCTACTCCGTGTAAATAATCATTAGGTAATGCATGTTTAAACAAGCTCAATTCCACCTTCAACAATGCGAGAGCGTGGGCTACTCCGTGTATATAATCATTAGGCGATGAATGTCTAAAAAAGCTCAATTCCACCTTCAACGAAGCGAGAGCGTGGGCTACTCCGTGTAAATAATCATTAGGGGATGCATGTCTAACAAAGCTCAGTTCCACCTTCAACGAAGCGAGAGCGTGGGCTACTCCGTGTAAATAATCACTAGGTGATATAGGCCTGTGTCTAACAAACCTCAATAATACTTTCAACGAAGCGAGAGCGTGGGATACTCCGTGTAAATAATCATTAGGTGATGTAGGCATATGTCTAATAAAGCTCAATTACACCCCAAATGAAGCGAGAGCGTGGGCTACTTCGTGTAAATAATTATTAGGTGATGTAGGCATATGTCTAATAAAGCTCAATTACACTTCCAACGAAGCGAGATCGTGGGATACTCCGTGTAAATAATCACTAGGTGATATAGGCCTGTGTCTAACAAACCTCAATAATACTTTCAACGAAGCGAGAGCGTGGGATACTCCGTGTAAATAATCATTAGGTGATGTAGGCATATGTCTAATAAAGCTCAATTACACCCCAAATGAAGCGAGAGCGTGGGCTACTTCGTGTAAATAATTATTAGGTGATGTAGGCATATGTCTAATAAAGCTCAATTACACCCCAAATGAAGCGAGAGCGTGGGATACTCCGTGTAAATAATTATTAGGTGATGTAGGCATATGTCTAATAAAGCTCAATTACACTACAATACAAATATTGAAAAGAACCCCAATACCACAAAAATAATCAAAAATAACAAATAAGACAAGTTACTTAAGATTAAACCCTTATGTACATTTCGATGACCATGTCATCATCATCAGAGGGTCTTGTTACAAAACACAATCTAGCACACAAGAAGTTACAAACTAGAATCAATTACACCCCAAATGAAGCGAGAGCGTGGGCTACTCCGTGTAAATAATCATTAGGTGATATAGGCCTGTGTGTAACAAGTTCAATATCATTTCAAACGAAGCGAGAGCGTGGGATAATCCGTGTAAATAATCATGAGGAGATGCAGGCTTGTTTCTAACAATGCTCAATTACATCTCCGACGAAGCGAGAGCGTGGGCTACTCCGTGTAAATAATCGTTAAACGATGTAGGTATGTATCTAACAAAGCTCAATTACACCCCCAAAGATGCAAGAGCGTGGGGTACTCCGTGTAAATGAACGTTAAACGATGTAGGTCTGGGTCTAACAAAGCTCAATTACACCCCCAACGAAGCGAGAGCGTGGGCTACTCCGTGTCAATGATCGTTAAACGACGTAGGTCTGTGTCTAACAAAGCTCAATTACACCCCCAACGAAGCGAGAGCGTGGGCTACTCCGTATCAATGATCGTTAAACGACGTAGGTCTGTGTCTAACAAAGCTCAATTATACCCCCAACGTAGCGAGAGCGTGGGCTACTCCGTGTAAATAACCGTTAAACGATGTAGGTCTGTGTCTATCAAAGCTCAATTATACCCCCAACGAAGCGAGAGCATGGGCTACTTCATGTAAATAATCATTAGGTGATATAGGCCTAACAATGCTCAATTAAACCTCCGACGAAGGGAGTGCGTGGGCTACTTCATGTAAATAATCATTAGGTGATGTAGGCTTATGTATAACAAAGCTTGATTTCACCTACAACATAGCGATAGCTTGTGCTACTCCGTGTAAATAATCATTAGGTGATATAGGCCTAACAAAGCACAATTATACCCCCAACGTAGCGAGAGCATGGGCTACTTCATGTAAATAATCATTAGGTGATGTAGGCTTATGTATAACAAAGCTTGATTTCACCTACAACATAGCGATAGCTTGTGCTACTCCGTGTAAATAAACATTAGGTGATATAGGCCTAACAAAGCACAATTATATCCCCAACGAAGTGAGAGCATGGGCTACTTCATATAAATAATCATTAGGTGATGTATTCCTGACAAAGCACAATTAAACAAACGCAGTGAAGGCGTGGGGTACTTCTGTAAATATACATTAAACGATGTAGGCCTAACAATGCTCAATTATACCCCCAACGTAGCGAGAGCATGGGCTACTTCATGTAAATAATCATTAGGTGATATAGGCCTAACAATGCTCAATTAAACCTCCGACGAAGGGAGTGCGTGGGCTACTTCATGTAAATAATCATTAGGTGATGTAGGCTTATGTATAACAAAGCTTGATTTCACCTACAACATAGCGATAGCTTGTGCTACTCCGTGTAAATAATCATTAGGTGATATAGGCCTAACAAAGCACAATTATACCCCCAACGTAGCGAGAGCGTGGGCTACTCCGTGTAAATAATCATTAGGTGATATAGGCCTAACAAAGCACAATTATACCCCCAACGTAGCGAGAGCATGGGCTACTTCATGTAAATAATCATTAGGTGATGTAGGCTTATGTATAACAAAGCTTGATTTCACCTACAAAATAGCGATAGCTTGTGCTACTCCGTGTAAATAATCATTAGGTGATATAGGCCTAACAATGCTCAATTAAACCTCCGACGAAGGGAGTGCGTGGGCTACTTCATGTAAATAATCATTAGGTGATATAGGCCTAACAATGCTCAATTAAACCTCCGACGAAGGGAGAGCATGGGCTACTTCATGTAAATAATCATTAGGTGATGTAGGCTTATGTATAACAAAGCTTGATTTCACCTACAACATAGCGATAGATTGTGCTACTCCGTGTAAATAATCATTAGGTGATATAGGCCTAACAATGCTCAATTAAACCTCCGACGAAGGGAGAGCGTGGGCTACTCCAGGTATCTCAGTCTTGATATGCTGACTTCTAACATACGTCACGAGGATGTTCATTAGCTCTCCTGCTCATGAACATCCACATGAATATTTATTGGGGGGGGGGGGGGTTGAGACGTGAAGGCATTGCATACTAAAAAATTAAGCAGTTAAGAAATTCAAGTTTTAACCTATTACGCTTTATAATATTGTACCAGGACATTTAATCTATAAAGAAAATAAACAAATTAATCTAATTACTCGTCCTTTTTATTAAATGAAAATAATATGTAAATATTCATAGAGAGCACACATTTTATGTATATAAATATTTTAGTCTTGACATATCCTTCAATTCACCAATTTTTAAAAACATTTTCTCGAAATATACACCAGTCTACATATGATGTTTGGATATTTATTTGGTTTTTTAAAACCGGGGTGAGCTAGTGGGTTGCGGCCCCTTGCCCCTTTTGCACATTTTTATATGTTATACTGTGAAGAAATCACCAATATCCTTGTTATTAAGGACATACTGTTCTTCGCCGTCCGCGATGCTGACCAGTATATTTAAAGCTTACCACAGATGAAGCTTTACAGTAGCCTACTTACATTCTTCCCTCAGTCCTCTTACAGTGAATTTTTGAAAATGTATTACTTTCCAAATGTCAATAACGGAATTGAAGCAGATAAAACATATTAAACCAAAAAAACTCTCATCGACTAAAAGGTGATACAGGTGCAAGGTTTATAAAGCCTTGTAAAAATTTTAAAATATCAATAACTTACAGATGTGGCAGCAAGGACACAATAAACCACAGTAATGACCACGTCGTTTAATATAACTATTATTAGTATTTTATTAACATAATTTTTGCTAGAAACATATTGGCTTTTTTATTTGTGATATTTGATTCTGTGTGTTTGCTACAAGTTGGTGGAAATCAGACGTATAAGAGGAAAAGCCTTTTCTTAATGCATTTTCCAGACGTGAGTCTGTTAGAAAGATCGGTTTTTATTTTTAATAATGTTCGTAGATAAAAACAACACTACATAATCAAGTTGAAGGCAACACTACAGATAATGCGGGGTTTATTCTTATTCACTAAAACTATAGAGGATTCTAAAGTAACATTGTCTTGTAGGTTGTAATTTCTTCTTCTTCAACATTATTCAACAAGTTTTCAAACATTTTACAAATGGAAACTCAAAGCTCACTAGCATTCGCAGAAGTGAATGAATTTTGATAAAATGAATCATTGAAGTATGGAAGACCTATTACTAGAGACAAATCCAGTAACACGGGTTGCACAAATGCCATATTACTCTTGAATTTTGTAGTCCATTACGTTCGGTGAATCTTATTAATAACTTAATCAATAGTTTATGACCATCCGAACTTTAAATTTTGTAAATTTGTTAAAACTTACTGAGACAGAACGTTTTTGATCGCTATGTGCCGATCTTCATCTGTGTCTTCTGCTTGCAGATGTTGGGTCAAGCGGTGACGGTTTTAAAGGCAAGTTTTCGATAGTATCAAAGAGTATGTGCGATTTGTATTGGGTTTGTTCGTTTAATGTGTTTGTACTTTGTGTTTTTGTGTGTCTGTAAATTTTATATTGTTCTAGTGTGTTGAGATGTGGTCCATTTTTGTTGATGTGTAGGATTTCTAGGTTATGGTAAATGTCTGTGTATTTGTGTCCTGTTTCTTTTATGTAATTGTAAAATGTTGAGTTGGTATTCTGTTTGTGTTCTTCGACTCTTTGTTTAAAGCTGAGACCTGTTTGTCCAATGTAGAATTTGTTACATTCGTCGCAGTTCAGTTTGTATACGCCTGGTGCTTGTAGTTTATCTTTGTTGTTGGTGTCGTGTTGTATTTTGTATTGTAACTTGTTATTAGTTTTGTATGCTATTGTGTATCCTGTTTTTTGAAATTTTGGAGGTAATATCTGCCAAGAAATTCTTAATATACTCATCTTCAATTTTGTTAGGTATATTTTTATATATTCGAGAACATTTATCTGCCTTTCCGAACATTACAATATTTTCCTGTGTCAACACATTTCAGAATGACTCCATTTTATAACTCAAATAGTCTTGAAAATGGAATAATTCCGAAATGCGTGAACAAAGGAAAATATTGTAATGTTAGGAAAGATAGAAAGTTAAATTCAACACACATATGTCATCCAGTCGGTCTTAACATTGCTACCAGGCAATTTGAGAAATATCCTGACCTCTCACAGTAGACAACAAAATTTTTCTGTTTATTTTTTATATAAACCATATTATCTTTTCGTATTGAGGATTATCACTATGGCCAGCATCTGATTAGCTAAGAGATCTATAAAATAGCGATGATGAGTGGAAGACTCTTTGAAGTTATTAACAATTTGTTGCATAACGTGATTTGAATATTAGCATGTTATCAAATAATCCTTCCTGATGCAATGATAGGAAACCAATTTGGTAGCAATGCTTGTGAAACAGAGCAAGAAAATCCTCGTACTCACCTGTTAATAAAATCACCCCTCAGTTGTTATAGCAAGATTTTTGAAATTGCTAAATTGTTATAATTCACATATTTCATGAATAAATTAAAAGTGTCTTCTCCCCTATTATTCATATTCAAAATAACAAAAAAATGTCAATGTTATATAAACCAAACAATTATTAATAATGTGTTGACATGATAGAATTTAAATGTTTCAAAAATTGTTTAACATTTCAGTGTAAAATGGCTAAAAATAAGAACTTTTGAAAACTCATATAAATTTTTCAAAAACTTCTAAGTTTTTTAGTTGTAGCCAATTAAACTAAAATCGAAACAAAATTAGTTTTTTCCTTTTGTAGTCAGTCTTAAAGAATACTCAAAATTCTAACCAAGAAAATCCAGGATAATACAATTAAAAAAAAAAATTTCATTGATTTCCAAACTTTGCTATAAAAGTCTAAATTGACTTTTTTAAGAATGAAAACTTCAAACATTGTTTTCTTTTGTAGTTTATAAAGTAGTTAATTTTTTAGTTACACATTCCTTATTCTGAACATAAAGTTTATTCCAGTGTAAACTATTTGAACACAGATGAAGATCGGCACATAGCGATCAAAAACGTTCTGTCTCAGTAAGTTTTAACAAATTTACAAAATTTAAAGTTCGGATAGTCATAAAATATTGTTTAAGTGATTAATCAAGCTTTCAACGAAAAGCTTTGAATATAAATTAATAAATATTCTTGTATTTGAATAACCTATGTTGTTTTAAATTATTAAACAAGAAAATGTATTATATATATATATATATATATATATATATATATATATATATATATATATATATATATAATACGTTTTCTGGTTTAATTATTTAAAACAACATAGGTTATTCAAATACAAGAATATTTATTATTTTATATCCATTTTCTGGTTTAATTATTTAAAACAACATAGGTTATTCAAATACAAGAATATTTATTATTTTATAGCCATAATTGATGGATATAAAATAATAAATATTCTTGTATTTGAATAACCTATGTTGTTTTAAATATATATATATATATATATATATATAGGAATTTATGGATTAGATAGGAGACTGACAGACTTACCTAATGGCAATAATCGAAAACTGCAATCTCTTGGAAATAAATAGACACATATAGAAACTTATCACACTAGTGAAATATTTCAATCAAAAATGACCTTTGTCAATCAAAAAAAAAAAAAAAAAAAAAAAAGAAAAGACTGAAGTGAACTACAGATGTGTATAAATATCCAAATGTCACAGATTTATAGTTTATGATATAGTTTATATATATATATATATATATATATATATATATATATATATATATATATATTAAAAACAATATAGGTTATTCAAATACAAGAATATTTATTAATTTACATTCAAAGCTTTTCGTTGGTAAACAGTACCAACATCATCAGGAATGAAAATTACAATCATGATGTTGGTACTGTTTACCAACGAAAAACTTTAAATATAAATTAATAAATATTCATGTATTTGAATAACCTATGTTGTTTTAAATTATTAAACAAGAAAACGTATATTGTATATATATATATATATATATATATATATATATATATATATATATATATATATATATATACAGAAAGGAACAAAAGTCACTGGATACCACAGTAAACAAAGACTGATATTATTTTTTACTACAAAATCTTACAATTTACAACTATTTTTTTATGTTCAGTGTTTTTTGTCCTCACTAATACATCTTTCAAGTCTAACACTGTTACATACTCTATGGGATAGACTGGTATCACTATCCAAATCTTCGAATGCGTGTATGTATTATTTCATTTTGTTGATGGTGTGAGGATTTTGAGGATAAACAGAGTCCTTGACGACACTCCATAGAAAAACATCCATTGTGTGATATCTGATGAACCTGGAGGTAGGTCAATATCTACCCTTCGTCCAATAAGGTTGCTTCGAAATGTTTAATTTAAACAATCACAGACTCCAGTGGCATAATGTGGTGGAGCTCCATTGTGTTGAAAGTACAGATCTAGAAAGTTTTCAGTACACGTCAAGAGTCCTGGTACCACGTAATTCTGAAACATATCCAAGTATTTATCTCCTGTCACAGTTCCGTCAAAAACTTATGGTCCAAGTATGCCAAATTATGATATTGCCGCCCAAACACTCAAACCCGGTTGATTTCCTAGCAAGTTATTTTCATTTTCAGTACACCAGTAAGTACAGTTGTCTGTCAACTTGTCCACTTAGCTTAAAGTTAGCCTCATCAGACCACACAATTTTATTGAACAAGTTAGGATTGAGTTTCTATTGGTTAAGTATCAAGTCACAAAAGTGAAGACGTCCATCTGGATCATCTTCAAGTAACCCATGTAGCAAAAGTGGAATGTAAACTTTAAAGTTGTGTTTGCGTAACATTCTTTGCACAGGTCTTCATGATAAATCCATCTTAGATGCTAATTGTCTGGTTCATTTTTGTTGACTTTTGGTAACAGCTAAACATATCTGCAATTCATTATCCTCGGTTGAGACTATTGTTAGGCAGCCAAATCTTAAGGCAGGTTCAAATCTATCTCATATATCGTACACAGTTCTCTAGACGATGGTGTTGATCTAAAGTGTCTAGCCCATTCGTTAACTGCAGTAGCACCACTTTAATAAAATGTTTTAAAGCTGATTCTTTCTTCTTTGGTTAACATCATGATAACTCTAAAAGGGTCTAACAAATACAAAAATGTCTAAGAGATCACACTATCATGAACTCACTGAATCTATTGTGTTTGTCCTAGACGAAGCATATACATATATAGAATCGAAATTAGTTAAGAAGTCTTATTACATTATAGTTTTACAACAAACTATAAATCAAAAGAAATTACTGCATCTCAGAAATTACCACTATCACTAGTCTGCTTAATTAAATTACCCAGTTTAACATTATCGGCTACTGAAGTATTAATATAGACCTACATTAAATCTTAACTGTCTTATAGTAATTTTTTTTAACAAGCACAAATAAGAAGTTTGTGTTAAATAAAATTAATATAATGTTATAGATAAGCCGAATGAAAAGATAAAACAAAGTTTGGAAAAGATAGAGCTTTACAGCGGCTACAATGCTGTGTCTGGAGTTTATAAAAAGTATTGAGTCACTCCCGGAGAACCAGCTCCCCTTACTGCTTTTCAGGACTGCTTCCAGGAGCTCACTGAGGCAGAGCTCCTCCTGACAGACCACCACTTGCCGAAGCATGCATCTTTAGATCAGGAGCTTAGAAGTGTAGCCATCCAAACTATCAATGAAAAATACCCTGCACCAGAATGCCTCCAAATTTACACTGATGGATCATTTATAGCTGGATAAGACAAAACAGGTGCTGCATACTACTTTATATATTTTGAGGGATTTTCAGTTGTCGGTAGCTGCCATATATGCTGCAAGAATTGAACTTAAGAACCTGACTGCTCCGGCTAAGGCCGTTTTCCTTGTTGACTCTAAGACTGCCATTTTTAACCTCTCTGAGAACTCAGACTGACTGTAGAAGAAAACTAAATACTCTCATAAAGGCGGGTTAGTTAATTTCCAGTGGATCCCAAGCCATGTAAACATCACTGGCAATGAAAAGGCTGATCAGCTAGGCAGCCAGGGAAAAGCCTCCCTCAGCCCGACCATCTGAGTTCACTACAGTCCTTCAGGTCCCTAATAAAGATATCCACATCTTTAGTGGACTCATCATCAAGTGGAATCACATTCGATTGAGGGAACTCTCAGCGGGAAAACGGTGAGAAAGTCTTGTGTTCAGGAGACAAATTGAACTTGTCCTGAGCTGTTAGAGTTGTAGCTTTTAGATTGAAGAAAGGTCATGATTACCTTACTGTGAACCTCCACCGCATCCATGTGCTACCAAACCCAGAGTGTCTGGTGTGTTTTGGTGAACTTAAGAATGCCTAAAACCTTAATGACTGCACAGCCCTAGACTGGGCCCAGGATTACAACATTCCCATCTTCAAGGAATCCCATCTCTACTGGTCAGCGCATCACCAAATGGCTCAACTACCAGGGGTGGGCGTTGGCTAGTAAGTAGTAAGTATGTCTGGGATTATACTTGTACTACCTTGGGTATATTATGTCATATTAAGTACAGTCACATTAGACAGAATGATATGTACTCTAGACATAGACTGTATGAGGTTCTCTAAATTCTTAACAATGTGAAAATGTTAGTACTGGCAGAAAATCATGACACTCAACGTTTCATGTACAAGACTGCAGATACTTGGAAAATAATTTATATTTTTAAAGTTGCTTGTTGTAATCATCTTGAAGTCACTGAATTAATTATAAGTAATTAATGCGTAACTGAGTGAAAACTTATAAAAAAAAATTATGACATTTAGTTCCCATAGGACCTTAAACACTTTTCTAGTTGTTGTAAATAAGTAAATTGTGTGTAATAGTTGTAACTTACAGAAATGATATTGTCTGGCGGCTAACATAGGTTATACAGTGATGAACACAGGCATTTCATACAGGTTGTACATGAGTAATCTATTGAGCTGTAATGACCACAGTATTTCCCTCAATGAGCATACGTCAGTTCATAGATGCCAATATGACCACCATTCTTGTTTTTGAGCAAAATTAATAACTAAAACTTACAAACTTAAACAATATTGCACAACTGAGTAAAACTGAAGAAACTATTGCGAAAAATATTAACATTATTTCTCCTTCAAATAAATATTATTCTTTATTTTTTTTACATTAAGGGTCAGAACTTACATTTGTTGTAAATATGAAACCATATTGTATTTCAACATCATTTAGATTAACAAATTTACAAAAGTATATAAACATACTTGGATCAAATTTGTATAAAAGTACAATTGTAATAAACAAGCACACCAATTCCAAAATCAACAAAAACTATAAAACTTTTAAAAGCACAAACAATTTGACATTTATAAAAAAGATATTTATATAAAAATATACTACAAGATAACTATAGTGAACATATTTAACAATAAAGATAATAAAAAAGAGCCAATATTTACATATGGAGATGAACTCATAGAAATAAGTTCACCTTTACACCGAGAATCACTGCCTCAAGAATATTATACATTATTTAGTAATATTTTTTATGTGTTTTAGTTTCTTTTGCCATGTTCCATATAAATTTGTTTTAAAGTGTTTTTGTAATGTGATATATCATTTTCATACTTTGGTGAACAAACCTGTGCATTGAATTTACAATTACTTTTCTAAGTCACTTATTCCAAAATAACTGTATTGAAAATATACAGTTTCTCAAATAGACAGAATCTCAGCCAACTACAAGCATACATTACTTACCCTGTTGAAAACCTCTGAGCAGTATGTAGCACAAAACACATAACTTTAAGTTAATTGATGCAAAAATATATGGAAGAAAAGTTTTCATCCATAACCATTCAGAGTGGTCCTCTTCTGTGATTACATTAGAGCAGATAATGAAGCCCTGATCGATTAAGTTTCAGAGTAAATCAGAATTAGCATTGATAAGGATAGGAATGAAACAAGTAGTGACAGTGAAGAACATACTTTCAGTATCATGGATGAAATGTAACTAGTGCACGATATTTCCTGACCTCAAGATAATAATAATACATCAGGCACTGGTTTATTTTTCTAGTATTTGGAAGGTTTTCCAATATTAGATAGTCAATTATTTATAACCAAATCAATCTCTTAAAAGGGAATCTATACAAGCCTATCTTTTTCAGTAATATAACTTACTGGACAACTTTCACATACAATATAAGGAGACTCAGCAATGTCTTGTAATACAATTGACAATATTGAGCACATGTAACAGTTTGACAATGTAGCAGTTGAGTAAATTCAGTTTGACTATGCATAGTATCCAGGCCACTACAAAAAGGCTTGCTATCTCACCGGTCAGCTTATTCTGTGCTGCTTCTACTTGCTTGTTCCATTCGTAACTAAAATTCAACTTTAAAAATTGTTCTTTGATCTGTGATTTTTATTAATTTTTTGTCAAAGTATATTTTTGTGCATAAGTTTAAAAAAGGTTTTATTTTTCAAGTATTTATTTCTTTTGTCTTATTTCTGTTTTTGTGACAGTGTGTAATATGTATGTGTAAATATATTACATAGAAGAAACAAACATTATAACCATTCAAACTGATACATCATTATTATTAACCCCCCCCCCCACACACACACACATATATATATATTTAATAGAGAAACTTATAAATAAGTTATGAAATTCTGTAACAAAATTAATTTCACAAACAAATTTATGTGACTGAAACAGGAAATCTATTTTATTACAATAAAAAAAAAAAGGTTTCACTTTATACGCAATCTGCAAAAACTTCATATATATTATAATTTGTAAGAAAACTACTCTTATATTAGTTCAAGGTATTTAAACATTAAAAATTTCAAGTATAGACTAATTTTGTACTAAAATTAATTAAATTTTCTTTTTCTAGAAACTTTTTTTGTTTCCATACCCCTTTTATTACAATACGGTAATATTTAATATTATTAAACAAAATTAATATTATTACAGTAAATTATTTTACATTCTGTTTATTATTCTAACGACAATAATGTTTAAATTAAACCTAGACTCATGTAGTTTACTTGAACAAACAACTGATGGACAAATGTATAAGAAAGTGATATTACTAGAAAATTACTTTGACTAGGAAGTTAACACAGTGAAGTCATAAACTTGGTAACACAAGCAAATGGTATATAAAAAGATACATCTTAAAGTTAACGTTACAAAAAAATCTGAAACTACTAACTATGCACTCTTTAAAGTACAATATTTTTTAATGTTATTTATAAGCTATTATTTTGATTATAAAGATATTTAACTTTAATCTAATCAGTGGTGGCTGATTTTAGGGGGCAATTAACAAATTAAAGGTAAGTTTCTATAAATAATATTAATATAACAATTTTGAATTCTTGCAAAAAAAATATAAGCTAAACCATATTCTTAAAAACAAAAATTTTCTCTAAAATGTGATAATTCTTTTATTCAATCAACGGATCAATACAAATGTTACATGCCACCTACAATCTTCAAGTGATACTATGTAAACACGTAGAGGGAAAAATTCAGTTTAAAATCAAACCCCAAACCAAAAGTTTCAGTGAAAGTAGAGTAACTGGAACTTTGCTATATATATATATAATTTCATAAGCCGAATTGTCAGAGAAAATTTGTAGGAGCTTGGAAGGTCGTACAGAGCTGGGAGACGGCTCAAATTAAAGGTATTGACACAAAGGAGCGGGAAAAATATAGGTTTTTCTCAATTTACACCATAAGGAACTTCAAATACCCAAAATCTCCATATGAAATACATTGCAATGAAAAATAGCTGAGTATGGTTTTCAAATATTTCAGCTGAGAAACAGCTGTACAAATATTATATTAAAAACAGCTGGGTACAAATATTTTTACAGTATTAAAGGTTAATTAGACATATGAACTTGGGATCAGGTTTAGTTAATGGAGTAAGTCTTATCGTACTAGATATGTTGGACAAGTGTATTAAATTAGAAATAATCACTGGTTCTGGAAAAGGAAACATCATATTTTTACCAATAATTACATTAACATCAACAGATCCTAACACACCATTTCAAACAAAAAGGAACCAATTTCCTTTAAGCCTTACATTTTCTATAAATATAAGTAATGCTTCAATCGACCAAACCTGTAATTACACATGATCAACTATATGTTGCACTAAGTCGAGTAAACTCTCGAAATGGATTAAGAATATATATATATATATATATATATATATATATATATATATATATATATATATATATATATATTCCTCGAGATGGAGAAGATATATATTGAAAATATGATTGGAAAAACACATCAAATTCAAAACGCATCCACAAAAAATATATTTTATGAGGAAATTTTGTTATGAAAAATTTGAACTATATTAAATGAATTTGTATTAAAAAAATAAAATTACTATACAAAACTTTAAAAAATGTTTCAATATGAATAGGGGCATTTGCCCCTACAAGGCCCTAGTTTTATATATTTGTCGTGCTATTATTTTTTAAAAATATTTCCAAAACTACTGACAAATAAAGAATGACACCATAATTTCTGTTCTTAATGCCTAAATATCAAGACGTAATTTGTTTAATACTTTGAAATGTAGATGACATGGTACAATAGTTATTTCTTCTACAAAATTGACTTTAGTAGATATTTTCTGTTTTCAAGATTCTAATTAAAGATTCTTTATTAGAATCAGTTTTCAAGATTCAGTGTATTCATTCATTTCTAATTAAAATGTGACGGTGAAAACAGCTATTATTTCCTTGGCTATGATTATCCTTCAAGAGTACAAAAGTTTGTAGTGTCCAAAGGGATTTCACTAATTACAACTTTAAACTAGAACTTTGTTGAGCCATGCTTCTTATAAGGACCATTTTCACGATTCTATAATAAACAAAATTCTAGAATTAAAACATCAGAATGATAATATAAAAATATTACAACACAAACATATAATTTATTTTGACCCACTTTTAAAATCAGACAGTTTTAAACTTATTGGCACATAATTAACCCGGTCAAAGTGACAGTATTATTGCAAGTTCATACTGAATTGCCAGTAATCAGATATTACAAAAGCACAGCCTCTTGCAGGACTCACTAGCCACCACTGCTACCTTAATAATAACCTATTTTGAAACTAAAATGTTGCCTCAGTGTCTATTTTCTACTTTTATAACTCAATAGCAATAATAGATAAAAAATATATAAAATATCATATTAAATGCATGTATTTATAACACTTATACATGCTGCTATAAACAATCTACAAATATGCCCTCTGTACAGTATAATTCTAGCATAGAACAATGACAAAATGTTTTATCATTTATGTAGCAAAAAATATATATTTCTTAGTAATATAAAATCATTTATAGAAAACTATATTCTTATATTATAATACAATTTTATTATCAACACAAACATGAAAATATTTAGCTATACATATCCCGAACTTACAGCCAAATTAATTGCAATCATACAACACAATACATTTACATGTTGTAAGTTTTTGAAAGAATTAAAATTTTTTGAACAAAAGTAGTTAGAACAGATGAAACACAATTCTAGCGGTATTTATAAAAGTTAAATTATTAATATATATCTAAATAGGGAACTTGAATTTAAAAATACAAATGTAACCTAATTAATGTTTTTAACCTAAAAATTTGAACCCTAAATAATGTGATCCAAACCTAAAACTAATCGATTTTAGAAGGAAATGATTTACCAATATATATTATTGACATGTTCAATGTAAGGGGTGCCATGATGGGATCTTGTAAAGGTAACCCTCTGGTTTCATGCACTTATATTTCTGATTATAAAGTGTCAGGGAGTGGAATAGATACTAAGCTATGCCTGCAGTTCCTCTGACTAGTTTAACAATCTCTGTGTTATTGATTATCTAAATCAAATTTTAAAGAATTTTCCTGTTAAGAGGTGTTTGCTTTTGTTTTTAGAAGGAGCTGAGGAGACATTTTATCTGTGTAGGAAAAGAATTAACGGACAAAAAATTTAATTTAAAGAGTTATGTTTTTGGGTGGCAAAACCGTTAATAAGGCAATAAGCAATTCACAATATGATGAACACTGAGCATCAAATCTTTAAACCAAGGAAATGCAGTATTACTTGCTAAGAGTTGAAAACTTTTATCAATACACGACTTAATCTGAAATGTTGATTTGAAACAAACCACAAATAAAAAGAATTAAAACTTTGTAGTGCTCTAAACTATAGATTAATTATATATATATATATATATATATATATGTGTGTGTGTGTGTGTGTGTGTGTGTGTGTGTGTGTGTGTGTGTGTGTGTGTGTGTGATATTTAACGTTATCCATTATTATTCTGCTGAACTGACTTTATACACACACACACACATATATATAATACGTTTTCTTGTTTAATAATTTAAAACAACATAGGTTATTCAAATACAAATATTCTTGTATTTGAATAAACTATGTTGTTTTAAAATATATATATATATATATATATATATATATATATATATATATATATATATATATATATATATATTCTTGATATTTAACGTTATCCATTGTTTTTCCGTTGCACTGACTTTATGAAGTTAATATATTACTATGTAAGTAATTTTATCCACCATTAAGTGCAATAATTTTACCTTGAGCTGATATCACACAAGGTAAAATTATTGCACTTAATGGTGGATAAAATTACTTACATAGTAATAAATTAACTTCATATATATATATATATATATATATATATATAGTTATTATATGTTAATTGTAAACAGTTATTCCACCCGACAATGTTCAAGTGACCGAAAGATGCCTCATCACCAGGTAAAAATTTACTTAAAATTCCAATTAATGGTGGAATAATTGTTTACGTTTAACATATAATAACTCTCTTTCTCTGTCTCCCTATATATATATATATATATATATATATATATATATATATATATATATATATATATATATATATATATATATATATATATATGAAGTTATTATTATTACTTGTAAATAATTTTTTCCATCACTAAGTGCAATAATTTTACTTTATGTGATGAGGCACCTTTCGGTCGTTAACCATTGTCGAATTACTGATTATTTTTCTATATTTTTCTGATGTGAATATTCGGTCCGTGATGTTGGTATTTGTTTACGTCATACATATTTCTTCTTGAGCTGCGTGTATAATGTTTTTGAATAGTATGTCTTCTGTATATGTTGTCTGTAGGTTCATTAAATTGTTGTGTGTGCTTTTATAAATGTGGTATTTTTCTAGTGAGTTTAATTCTATTGGGTTATTATTTATTTCAAGTATGGTTAGGTTATTTTTGTAATTTGTTATTTAATGTTTATGTGATTTTACGTGTGCTGCAACATTTGATGTTTTTGCATTTTTATTTTTGAATGCTGGTATTCAAATGTTGCAGCACACCTAATATATATATATATATTACGTCGTCCATTATTTTGCCGTTGCACTGACTTTATGAAGTTGATATATTACTATTGTAAATACTTTTATCCACCACTAAATGCAATAGGCAATATTTAAAAGTATTTACAATAGTAATATATCAACTTCATAAATATATATATATAAGATATCCCGGAGTATTCAATGAGTATGCAAAGGAAAATAGTACCGAAATAGTTTCTATTTTAGTATAGATGTCCTACACTTGTTAAACGGCTGACATTTCTGGATAGCATTTTTGGAAAAAAATCTCATCTGATCATATATTTCACATCATTTTTTTTTAATCAGATCCTTCAATTTCAGTTAAAACAAAAAAAGTCCACTAATGTAGGTTGTAATAAGTAGGGCATTATAAAGTGGTAACAAACAGCTTGACAAAATGGTGTTTAAAAAAAAATGAAAGCAATTCATAAACAAACTGCTTTGGAACATTATACCTGAATAAATAACATTTGCTTTAGTGCCCTACTTGATCAGCCACTAACAATAAAAACAAGTTCAAAATCGTATTCTTAGAATAATTTAAGACAATTTTTAACGCTCAATAAATTCAGAACTGATGGATTTGAGCAGCTGCTACTAAAATATTTATAACCCTACCGAAAGAATAGTGCAACAAAGATCTTTATACTAATAAATATAAACAATTTCTTTAATAGATAAAATATTAACATATATACAATTATAAATTGTTTTGAAATTATAATTTAATATTGTCTTATTAGTAACAAAATTTTCACTAGCAGTTTAAACTAAGTACAATTTTTTTTAGATTTTGAGCATACGTTTGTTAAAGCATTCTTGCTCAATTATTCTTACAATGTAATATAAAATGAGCAAAAATTAATAAAATGAAAATACATGTATGTCAATCTCAATAGAAAGCTCTTGAGGACATAAATATAATACATTGATGAAAAGCTTCGAACAAATTTTCTTTAAAATATTCTTGTTGTTGAAATGTATATACATTAATACATAAATATTCACCTAAATGTCATCTACAAATCAATATATATATATATATATATATATATATATATATATATATATATATTGATTTTGTCAAACTTGGTTATAATGTTCAGTGATATGTCACTCCGACTGTATCGTAATTTTTTTATAGTCCCACCTAATTATTAAAACACTCAGTTTTGTGCAAAGAAAAATCCCTTTTACCTTGGTTGTAGCATCAAAATTTTGCTATATTGAAAGTCATCTTATTTTCCATAAAAATGAAAATAGAAGACCGAAATCTCTATTACAGTATTTATTGCACAGATGCATGTTAAACTACTAATTTACAAACCTTTGGCAAAGTTTTGAGCTGGCGGGAAAGGAGGTAGTAGTAGAGATACAGAGATAGGAGCATTACAGTGCCACAAATTATAATCTGTGTGCGAGTCTGTGTGTACACCCTGTAGTCATACAAATTCTTTCTACACAAATAGTCGAGTAGTTGTGTAGTATGTTGCTGTTTTATCATAGTGGGGTCTCTGCTGTTACAACTAATGAGTACTTTAAAGACCTTATATTTTGTGTAATGTATACAAATCTTTACAAAAACCTAGGTTTACAAATTTGTAGTATAAAGCTTTACATTTAGAGACAAATAATTAAATTACCAACAAAGAATAATATTTCTGATTTACTTTTGACACTTTTTATCAGCTTGTTGAAACAAGTTATAGAAATGAACGTTGAGTATGAAATAAGATAATAATGAACTAAATAAAGCCTACTAGTAGCAATACAGCAACAAAAAAATCCTTAGTAATTATTAGGACTTGAATAAATCTATCATGCTACTGCTGCTCCCTAAATTACTAAATCCTACCAAACGTTAACATATTTTAATTGATACTGATTTGTGCATTTTGTGTACATATTATGCTTTTTTTCAATTTATTGCACTAATCTAATGTTTTTATAGACCTTGCAATCATTTTTCAATTTTAGATATATTATAAGCTATTTACAGCTTTACTTCTGCAACAGACTTGTATATGGCATCTCGGATGTAACACCACAAATTTCTGGGTTAGTTTCATAACACTAAAACCAAGTTTGGCTGTATATACATAATGAGGCATATAATTTATTCACCTATCCCAATTTCATTAATTGCAAGAAGTATCTATTTTCCATATGTTGTGTCATATTTAAAGAATTAAAAGTTATTAATTAAAATTATCAAATAACCAATTTAAAAACTAAACAAAATACGTTCCCATTCCTAGTATAAAAACAATAACAAATCAATACAAGTTTTCAGAAAGGTTTTCTTTCTTGGTACATACAAAGTTATGTTAGCAAAAATAGAGATGTTAAAAATAAGAAGTAAGTCACACTTATTTGGAAGATAAATAACACTGATGCAGTTTCATTGTGGTCTCAAGATTACCATTGTTACCAACCCTGAAAAATAAAAATTTTCAATTACTTCTTCAACATTTGAAAACCATTACTGATTTTTTTGAAATAAGTTCATATTTATTTTAAATTTGACATTATCCTCCAAAACTGACCGTTTGAAAATTAAACTCTCTGGAGGAAATGTATTTCCCCTTTTTAAGGGTAGTACAGACTTTTGTCTTGTAAAGTAAGTTTATTTATGAATTTTGTTCATCTCTTTATGGTCTCAAAATCATGACTAAAAATAATGTAAAGTAATATTATAAAACTATAAATTTAGTTCAAACTCAATTTTTTATAAATAAATTCATATATATAAATAAATAAAATATATATTATATATATATATATATATATATATATATATATATATATATATATATATATATGTATGAAGTTAATATATTACTATTGTAGTAATTGTATCCACCATTAAGTGCAATGATTTTACCTTGTGTGATGAGGCACCTTTCGGTCACTTGATCATTGTCGAATCACTGATATTTTTCCTAAACATTCCTAAAAAATCACTGGAAAAATATCAGTGATTCGACAATGGTCAATTGACCGAAAGGTGCCTCATCACACAAGGTAAAATCATTGCACTTAATGGTGGATAAAATTACTTACAATAGTAATATATTAACTTCATAAAGTCAGTGCAACGGAAAAACAATAGATAACGTAAAATATCAAGAATATATATATATATATATATATATATATATATATATATATATATATATTATAATTTATTTTTTATAATTAATATTTTTGTAACACAAAACAACTCATTAATAATTTAAATTCTTTATTATAACAATTTTTTAATTCACACAATAAACAGAACAAAAAAAAAATAAAACTTAACAAGTTTTAACAAAATAGGCTAAACTCAATTCTTTTAATTTTAGTTACAAGGTTTTATACCCTAGGCTATTTTGTAAGATCTCTTAATATCTCGGGGTTTTATGCATGGGCTATATCTTTTAACTCTTTGGTTAATTAAATAAATTTTGATAAACAAGATTAAATTTAGAAAATAGTTTTAATAATTAGCTTCCTGATGTAAAATCTTAAATTTGGAATAAGCAAAAAGGTCCCTAAACTGTTTGAACTGGATTAGGTTTCTTACTACTAAACTATTATTTGATCTCAAGATATTCTAATAATGTACAATTTTAAATTTCCTTATAATTTTAAAAGTTCACTAAAGGTTAGTTTTTATAGCGCTATGTACTTATCAATTTTCGGAGTTTGGCTGTTTGTTCATTTAGGATTCAGTTCTCTTTAAATTTTATATCTCACACAGTTAAATTCCTTTTAGTTATTTCAATTATATTAATACTGTATTATAGATTTTAAATTCACTTATCCTCGTTTTAATTTGGCCAAGTTTCTTCACAAATCTGTATAATTTTGACGAGATTCTTCAAACGGGATTTTGGCTTCTAAGAATGCCTTCGCTTCGTTCGGCTACCCACGCTAGACTAACGCGTCGTTTTTACTTTTAAAACGTTTAAAACATGGCAGCGGTTCCTTCTCCCAACCTTTTCTTGCATGTAATTTAGTTCGATTTTTTCCCACTAGAGTCGACTGTAACACTGACCTATTTCCTTGGCTTTAAATCTGCTAAGCCAACGAAATTGTTTTTACCCGTTTTAATTTGGTTAACATACTGCTTCACCTTTCCTATCCTTAACAAACCTTCCAGTGTTTATTTAATTACTATTATTTGTGTGTGCAGTGTCTTTGCTTTTTACTTTTGTAATAATTCCGAAATGTGTGCGTTTGGCCTAGGTTAATACAAACATAACCTCTATCTCATTGTTTACAATCGTGTTTTACCTTCTCCTTCAAGTAATTTCTTATGCCCTATGTTAATAAAGTTTACAATTTTTTTTATATTTTATTATTATTAGATTATCTTGTTCTTCTAGTTATTAGACTATCTTCCAATTCTTAAACAACATTATATAGCCGATTCTATAAATGTTACAATATATATATATATATATATATATATATATATATATATATATATATATATATATATATATAATCTTTACCAACCAAAACTAATATATATATATATATATATATATATATATATATATATATATATATATATATATATATATTAAATATGGTGATATGTTTTCTTGTAATATAGTTAATAAATTAAAAATATTTCAAAAACAAGAATACTTTTAATGAATATATTTTATTCTATTATAAGAATAAAATATATTCATTAAAAGTATTCTTGTTTTTGAAATATTTTTAATTTATATATATATATATATATATTATAATATATATTATAATATAAAAATGTGGGACATATTTTTTTAAAGACATGTGCCACACTTAATAACAGAATATACAAAATCGAATGCCCAGACTGTAGCAAATTATACATCGGCAAAACAAAAGAGAATTTAAAAGACAGATACAAAGAGCACCTCAAAGCATACATCAAACCAAACATTTACAATTCAAACTAAGCCCACACCCCACCAAAAACAATCATACTTTCCTCCCAATTAGAATACATATATTTAATAACAAAAAGTACACAAACGCCTTAAAATGACAATCTGGGAACAAATACAAATTTATAAACACAAAAATAATATCATAAGCGAACAAATACAAATAATAATAAAAAAGTGGTAAATTATTCAACTTAATAGACTAAATTAAGCTTAAGACAAACTAAAAACGTTCCCACAGACCAGTGATTTCAAAAATACAACAGTACCAGTATATCATGTGACAACGGAAATCCCACACATCTACAGCAATACTCAGTTTTAGTTGATGCTCGATAATTAAGACACCATAATTAACTTTCGAAAGTTAACTCACATATATACTAAGTAAGCTTCTCGTTTAAGTACATTATAGTGTAAGTGATAAGTCAATACAAGAAAACAGTGTTGCAAAGTTATATATATATATATATATATATATATATATATATATATATATATATATATATATATATATATATATATATATATATATATTTAGGTTAGTTTTGGTTGGTAAAGAATGATTTTATTTCATTCTCTCATATTTCTTTTTGTGTTTTCTCTTCGATTGACAAAGACCACTGTGTGGTTGAAATATATCATTGTTTAAGTGCTTTTATGTGTTTCTATTTCAAGACTACAGAGTGGACTCTTACCAAGGTAAGTCTGTCAGTCTCCTAGTCTAAAAAATCTATATATATATATATATATTTAGGTTAGTTTTGGTTGGTAAAGATTATTTAGATTTTTTGGACTAGGAGACTGACAGACTTACCTTGGTAAGAGTCCACTCTGTAGTCTTGAAATAGAAACACATAAAAGCACTTAACCAATGATATATTTCAACCACACTGTGGTCTTTGTCAATCAAAGAGAAAACAAAAAGAAATATGAGAGAATGAAATAAAATAAATATAAGTTGTAATCACAGATTGTGTAGCTAAGTGCAAACATATTAAACTAACAAACACAATACAAATCACACATACTCTTTGATACTATCGAAAACCTGAGATCGATCTACACAATCTGTGATTACAACTTATATTTATTTTATTTCATTCTCTCATATTTCTTTTTGTTTTCTCTTTGATTGACAAAGACCACTGTGTGGTTGAAATATATCATTGGTTAAGTGCTTTTATGTGTTTCTATTTCAAGACTACAGAGTGGACTCTTACGAAGGTAAGTCTGTCAGTCTCCTAGTCCAAAAATCTATATATATATATATATATATATATATATATATATATATATATATAGAATAATTAACTTTTTTATTTACTATACTCTTTATTTTCCCTTAGAAAAATGTTAGTACTACTTTCTTCTGCATTTTTTTCCAACAATGGAAAAAAACCACAAAATGTATTAATTATTTTTTTCTATAACAATTTTTGCTCAAACTTTGAAAATTGTCCAAAAACAAATGGCAATTTTATCATACGAACTTAAAGAAATGCAGTAACACTGAAAGGATTAATGCAGGACTTGACTTTGGCACAGTAAAAACAATTTATACAAAATATACAACCTCATGCAGAAAATTTCAAACAATGCATGACAAGAGAATGCAATGTGTTAAAATAAAGAAAGTACTGTTTTTTGTACAAGTCACTCATTCTGAAAACAGCAAAAGCATCAAGTAAGAATAATAAAACACTGTGCGGCAACTAACTATCATAGACTTTAGTAGTTGTTGCAGGAATGATTCATAGTCTGCATTGTGTTGTCAACCATAGATCTCAAAATGTCCTATAAAAGTAAAAAAGTTTTTTCAACATACCTCATATTCAACTATTCTTTGAGCTTAGCCTGTGAGGTTATGTTAAAACAAATAAAAGAGATACAGAAGTTGTAAGTTAGAGTTGGTAGTAGCAAAACTAAATGATGTTGACTTTGTCATTGATCACTTTTACATTGGTTTATGACCATCCGAACTTTAAATTTAGTAAATTTATAAAAACTTACTGAGGCAGAACATTTTTTATCACTTGGCGATCTTCATCAGTGTCTTCAACTTGGAGTTGTTAGATTAAGAGGTGACAATTTTAAAAGCAGGTTTTCGATAGTACCAAAGATTATGCGTGATTTGTATTGTGTTTGTTAGTTTAATATGTTTGTACTTTTTATTTTTGTAAATTTCATATTGTTCTAGTGTATTGAGAGGTGGTCCGCTTTTATTGATGAGTAAGATTTCTAGGTTATGGTAAATGTCTGTGTATTTGTGTCCTGTTTCTTTAATGTGATTGTAAAACGCTGAATTGGTGTTCTGTTTGTGTTCCTCGACTCTTTGTTCGAAGGTGCGACCTATTTGCCCAAAGTAGAATTTGTTGCAGTTTAATTTATATATGCCTTGTGCTTATAGTTTATCTTAGTTGTTGGTGTCATGTTGTATTTTGTATTGTAAATTGCCCAAATACATCACAATACCCTACATAAACAGAACATCGATTAAAATAGCCCACAAATTTCAAAAAACAGGATACAAAATAGCATACTAAACTAATAACAATTTACAACACAAAATACAACACGACACCAACAACAAAGATAAACTACAAGCACCAGGCATATACAAATTAAACTGCAAAAAGTACAACAAATTTTACATTGGGCATACAGTTTGATTTGTAACATAGAGTCGATGAACAGAACACCAACTCAGCACTTTACAATCACATAAAAGAAGCAGGACACAATAACACAGACATTTACCATAACCTAGAAATCTTACACATCAACAAAAAAGGACCACATCTCAACACACTAGAACAATATGAAATTTACAAACACACAAAAACACAAAGTACAAACATATTAAACAAACAAACACAATACAAATCACACCTACTCTTTGATATTATAGAAAACCCGCCTTTGAAATCGCTACTGCTTAATCTAACAACTCCAAGCAGAAGACACTGATGAAGATCGCCACGGATCGATTGAAAACTTTCTGCCTCGGAAAGTTTTTATAAATTTACTAAATTTAAAGTTAGGATAGTCATAAACTAATGTAAAAGTGATTAATAAGTTTCACTGAATGTAATGGACTACAAAATACAAGAGTTTGTCATTGAAACGCATACGAGTCAATAAATGATTAATTTGTGAGTTTTGTGTATCTCTTTTATACCTTATATTATCTAACAAAATGTCTGTTAATGGTCAAAACCTCATAACATTAATTTATGCAAAACTAGTTTTTACTTAAATTCTATTCGAGTATTGTATTACTTAAAATCAAGCTACTTTAAACTTCCTTAATAAATTACAGTAAAATCCGCTTAATAAGATGAAGGGACCATAAAAAACCAGGTAATAAACGGGTAAATGTCTTATACGGTAATAGAAAATACTTTAAAACTAAAAAGGAATACTGTATCTATTGAATATACGTGTTGTATTATTCTCATTTATTCACGAAAACAATTTTAAACAAAAATCATGAAATATTGAGACGAATGTGCATAATACAGATATATGTAACCGATGTAACACAGACGCATTTAATAGGAAACCATATCTTACATACTGTACATTATTACAGTATAAGTGGATATTTTTTTAGTGTTTATATTTTCTTAGAAAAATGTTTGATCTTATTTTGTTTAAAATTTTTTAAAGAAGAATACAAATCAATGTTACCAATTAATTAATCTTTTTGAGATTGTAGTCTGATATTCCGGGCATGCTGATATGTAACATCTAACATCAGACGATCCATAAAATTCTGCTGCAGGTGTTACTGGCACCAAAGGCTCGTCTTCTTCTTTATTATCATTATCATCATCATCCTCACTCTCCTCATTTTTACTGGAAGCTATCAAGCAACATCTTTCACAATTTTCTGTACAGTTCGTACCACACAGGTCACGATATTATCATCGACAGGTAGATAGTCGGGAAAGTTATCAAATATGACTTCCTCAACTTTGTTGTCTTTACATTCCAATGCCAGTTCATACTGAGACCATTTGATACTGGCTTTTATGAAACAATTTCTAATGACCTCAGGATGGGCTTCAGAATTCCATGCCGAAGCAACATAACTAGTAGCATCCAAACTGTTTAAATAATTTTGCTGATTACCATGTTTCTGGTACATAAGTAAAACTGCACTAGTCCCATACAGTAATGCTGCTTTACAACTTTTATCCCCTGATCTATGGGATGAAGTATGCTTGTGCCATTCGAGGTAGAAAAACAAATTTTATGTTGGTTAATTCAATATTGGACAGTTCATAATAAATAAAAGAACCTTTAGATTTTTTCTTTGAAGCACCCTATTGAGCTGTTTTACCTATAAAACAAATTGTATGCATGACACTGTATAGCGTAATCACATGAGAACGAGCGAATGTTCTTCAAACATTTTGATGACTTGACTTTTTCACGATTAAAAATTTTAGTTTTTCTGAACTATCTGGATTTGCCCACATTCCATTGTCCTCCTTATAAACAGGCGGCTTATCTAGCATATGTTTGAAAAGAGAGTCAAAACTCGTCAACATTAAAAACATCACACATTGAGAAATCCTTTGACAACATTCGTAACACAGTTTTTTCCATGAAAAAACATCTTCCTCATTTACTAACTCTGTTTCTCCACTGATCTGACAATATACAAGGTCATAACTTGTTTTGAATCAGTCAATCAATCTACTGGACCCAATAAAATTGTTAATTTGAAGCTCTTTTGCAATTTCTTGTGGTTTTTAGTTAGGAATGTCCCATTCATACGTAAATGTAACCTACGAGCTTGATGAAACCATTGTAACAAATCCTTTTCCAATTATTCATACTTCCTAGTCTTTATTTTGTTTCTTTTCATTTCATCTTACACTGTGTTTCCTTCTAACTCTTTTTGTTTTAATTGTTCTTAATGTGGATCTCGGAATGTTCAAATCTATCATGATTTGCTGTTGCTTTCTCAGACGTAAATTTTCATTCTAACACTTCAAAATTTTCAATTTATCAAGATAAAGGATTTCTTTTTATCCCACTCGTCTCACAAGATTAAAAAACATACCACTTTATACGTGATAAAAACTACACACTGTAATAAATGATCCTATGGCAGATAAAGTTATATACTCACTGTACAAAATATCCTATATGACTGACTACATTTTATATGACATATGTGTTTAGTGGGCATAGGGAAAGTGAAAACAGATGAAAAGTAGGGGAAGAAACTGTACATGGTAGAATATATACTGTACTCTTACACCTATGCTAAACAAAACAAGGTATTTTGTTTTGTTTTTTTAAATAAACAGAAAAGTGGTAATGTCATCTTATACCGTGTAAACTTGGGCCTCTATGTATCCTTGATGTGAACATCCTGTTGTATCATTTTAGACAGTCTTTATGAAAGTTTTTTTCCAATATGATTCCATTCCGTATTATTCATATCCATTGAGGTGTTATACAGAACCATAAATGGTGAACTGCGTACAACTACTGTAAACCTGTTTTACTTGTAATTTATTGCCGCATGGTAGAATTTCCTATAGTAGTTGAGAAAATTATTATGCAAAAAAGCGTATTAAGTGCGATTCAAAGCTTATTATCCGTGACAATTATTATGTTTTTTGTGCTAAGTTTTAGGGACTGAGAAAAAAATCATAACAAGGGTGATATCGTCTTAAACAGGAGCGTATTAAGCAGATTTTACTTTATTATAAGAAAATTTAAAAAACCTATTATTCAAAAAGTAAATTACCTGTTTCAAATATAATGAAATAATTATTACATTTAAATATAAAAGTACTAAAATTATTTACATATTTAATGACAATAAACCATCTTACCTAAAACATAAGAAAATACAAGCTTTAATTGTATAGACAACTTAAACAACATCGTACTTTCGTCGCCTTCTGTAGGAAGAAGTAATGCTACAATACAAACAGCTGCTACACAGAGTATAATATAATTTGGACCACTACCTCTACCAGCATCTGAAATATACAGAAAGTATATTTACCAAAATCATTTGAAATACCTGAATTGCTAGTAATGGTTTTTTGCATGTAGCTCCAAAAATTCTTGAAAAGCAAATTTCCCATATTATATATATGTAAAAAAAAAAAATGCACTTAGCGGTGGAATAATTATTTACAATAAACAATAAAACTTTATGAAGTCAGTGCAATGGGAAAACAATGGACAACGTGAAATATTATGATGTATATATATATATACTAAGCATGTTTTTAAAGTAAGGGCCGTTTGAAAATTTAAAAAAAACAAAAGGAAATTTGCAAAAACTAATTTTATTTTCAGAATCTACATACTTTTATCTATTTTTCTACATAGTTTCCAAGTTTTTGTAAACACTTATCATATCGCACAACTAAATTTTGGAAAGATTCTTCATAATAATTGCCGCCTGCTGTGATAAACAAGAATTAACGACCGTTTTCAATTCGTAGTCATTGTCATAACGGCTGCTGCCCAAGTGATGTTCAGATGACGGAAGAGATGAAAGTCGCTCGGCGCAAGGTCAGGACTGTAGGGTGGGTGATCCAAAACCTCCCAGCCAAAAGAGTCCAATGCAGCTCGGGTCTGAGTGGCAGTGTGAGGCCTTGCATTATCGTGCAGAAACAAATTTGTGAGCATGCCACGTCTCTTGTTTTGAATTGCTCTGCGCAGCTTTCTCAGGGTTTGGCAGTAGGCTTCTACATTTATTGTCGTTCCTCGTTCCATAAAGTCGACCAGCAAAACACCGTCGACCTATCCCAAAAACACGGACGCCATGATCTTGCGCTGTGACAAAGTCTGTTTGGCTTTGGCCTTTATGGGAGATTGCTTGTGTCTCCATTCCATGCTTTGTTGTTTCGATTCGGGAGTGAAATGCGAAACTCATGTTTCGTCTCCAGTTACGATCCGACTCAGCATGTCGTCACCTTTTTCGTCATAACGTGTCAGAAAATTCAAGGAACTCTGGAGTCTTTTGTGTTTGTGCTTCTCCGTCAGGAGTTTAGGGGCCCAACGCGAGCACAGTTTCTTAAAGTTTAAATTTTGATGAACAATTTTGTAAATCACAGACCTCGAAACTTCGGGAAATTCGTGTGAAAGAGTAGTGATTGTGAAGCGTCTGTTGTCATGAATTTTCGCTTTAACTGAAGCCAGCAAATCGTCTGACATTAGAGATGGACGACCAGATCGTGTTTCGTCATGGACATTGTCGTGGCCATCTTTTAAGTCTCGAACCCACTTACGCACTTTTCCTTCACACATGGCATTAGCACCGTAAACTTCACAAATCTGTCCATGAATTTCTGCAGCAGACATGTTTCTTGCCGACAAAAACCGTATCACCGAACGAACTTCGCAAGGGGCGGGCGATTCGATAACCTTGAACATTTTGCAAGCACACAACACAACGCACACGTTAGCTACACAGCTGAAACTGAGCGTAGTTGTTGCCAAGCCATGCCGGGACGCTACGCAAGCGCTCGTTGCGGCGTGCACGCGAACTATGAGGGAATATAAACAAACGACCCTTAGTTTAAAAATACGCCTATGAAGTTGATATATTACTATTGTAAATACTTTTATCCACCACTAAGTGCAATAATTTTACCTTGTTGTCATGAGGCACCTTTCGGTCACTTGACCATTGTCGAATCACTGATATTTTTCTCTAGATTCGACAATGGTCAAGTGACCAAAAGGTGCCTCATCACATCAAGGTAAAATTATTGCACTTAGTGGTGGATAAAAGTATTTACAATAGTAATATATCAACTTCATAAAGTTAGTGCAATGGAAAAATAATGGACAACGTAAAATATACATACATACATATATATATATATATATATATATATATATATATATATATATATATATAGTAAATAATTGAATTATCAAGATATATATGTAGCAAGAGCTATATGAAGATAGAATTGTTAAGTACATCAGCTCATTAAAATAAATGCATATCGATGTGTATTGTCGTTTTATGGGAAAACTGTGTGAGAGTATATTGCGGACCACATAATCATGCACTTGGCCTCGAGAGATCCTGGTAAGGCGGGAGATAGAGGGACAGTATAAATACTCTCCTTCAAACATGATAAAGACTGTCAAAACACTGCCTTGCATGAGATGGTCGATATTAAATTCGACGA
This sequence comes from Prosapia bicincta, assembly GCA_036971475.1. Lineage (NCBI taxonomy): Eukaryota > Metazoa > Arthropoda > Insecta > Hemiptera > Cercopidae > Prosapia > Prosapia bicincta. The sequence continues at coordinate 1,683,762 of JBAIZL010000411.1, forward strand.
TAAATTAGCTTCGGTATGAAATAACAAACAATCTTGAAATATGTGTAGATATATCGGATGGAGAAGCTGTTGTTTTATAGAACATTCTCAATATGCAACATATTTTCGAAAGAGGTAGTACAAGAGAAACTGTGGCAAATTTGCATTCGATCCCACTAAAAACAATTGAAACTTTTTGTAATCAATACTGCCTCTAAAATAATAAATCAGATTTAGAAAAAAGTAAAAACTTTTCATTTAAGTATATAAAATCAGTAAAATTGTTTTCAAATTAAAATTTTTAAACAAAATGTTTAAGTTTGTACTTTTTATTTTAAAAGAAAGTAAATGACATGGAACTAATTAAACTTGCTCAAACATTATCAAATGAGTATTGGTTACTTTGTACCTGATCTAGCATCAGAACGCTGGACTAAACTATATTGTTGCTGAGGAAGTTTAGAACTTCTGCTGGGTGTTAGCTGCTCAAAAAGTTCCTTGTCAGGTGTCGACCTATCAGGTTCTCCTGATAGTAATGTAGCAGTTACATCTCTTCTTCCAATCATCTATCATGAGCAAACATTAATTCTATAATTTTAATTTCTCAATAAGATATAGAAAATGAAAAGCAAAAAACAAAACATATACCCCTTGATAAAAAACATAAAATTATACACATTTTTAAATAAATTCTTGACTATCAATAAATTATTGACCTTTGTTTGTAATAGAAAGTATGGATAATGTTTCTTTTCCAATCTTATATAATTACAATTGCCGTAATAACAAATTTACAGTCAATATCAAAATAAAAATTGTTGCTGCTTTTTATCCTGACCTGGACCTCAATCTCAAGAGCGCTTTAACATTATAGCAGTCTTATTAATGCTATTAATCTCCCAAAACAGTTGTCCTCAATAATAAAAATAGAAATATAAAAACAAATTTTCAAGTAAATTTCTACTGAGGTTAAGAAACAAAAATTTTATTTTAGTCACCCTAGAGCACTATTTATGATATTGTGGGTAACCATGGCAACCGTTTCAGGTTGTACAGTGGAGGTTTCGACGACAACCAGATGGGGGTTAAAAAAATTCATATACATCTTCGAGAAATATTTCTTGGAATTCCCAAGGCGCGCTAGACTTAGAACATGAAGATTTTCGGTTCGAATCCGGCTGGACCCCACAAATTTTATAATTTAATTATTGAATAAATATTTGAAAAAACTGTATCAATATCAATTGTCATCCACTATAGGTTGAAAAAAAGGATTTGAACTTGACTGGGTGAACAAAATCGTATTTTATTAAAACTGAAAATTTGTACGAGGTATATGTCAGGAAAACGAATTGAAAAAGTAAGTGCTACTGTAGCCAAGTATAACTTATCAATATAATTTTCAAGTGTTTTAATGTTATTTAATTCTAAATTTATGTAACTGTTAAAATATTTATAACTCTAATGTTGATAATATTCCGAAACATCGATTTATAATTGAAATGTTGTGTTAGTGAGTGTGTAAGCTTTGAATAATAAAAATCAATAATTAATTCTTGTATTTGTATGTCCTCAGTTTTTTGCTTATATATATATATATATATATATATATATATATATATATATATGAAGTTAATATATTACTATTGTAAGTAATTTTATCCACCATTAGCAATGATTTTACCTTGTGTGATGAAGTACCTTTCGGTCACTTGACCATTGTCGAATCACTGATATTTTTCAGTACGAAAATGCCTCATCACACAAGGTAAAATTATTGCCCTTAGTGGTGGATAAAAGTATTTACAATAGTAATATATTAACTTCATAAAGTCAGTGCAACGGAAAAATAACGGACAACGTAAAATATCAATATATATATATATATATGTGTGTGTGTGTGTGTGTGTGTGTGTATTTGTATACATATACACCATTGTTAATTGATTCCAGCTTATATGACAGATATTGTTCTATATTTGTTGTGCTTAAATATTTTAGATAAAAAAATAAAATATTTAATATTTTATTTGATAGTAAAATGTTGCTCTATTCTGGCATTTCAGAAAAACAAAAGTGGAAGAATGATCCTTTGTATTACCTGTTTGGTAGTATGATCAAACATCTGTATCCTGAACTTATCCGTAACTTGGCAATTGCTGGGTGTAATGGCATTATGGCGGATCACAATATCAATGCAACACTGAGGCTTGATAGTTCCTTCTGGATCAACAACAGTGTACTTTTTGGGTGCAGTACACAGAACTAAACAAATTAATACGCATTCAATATTTTTATCACACAAGTAAAACATCTTACCTTTAACAGAAAACTATATTTGTCAACAAATAATATAGTATTTAAAATTGTCCACAAATTATATAGATGTTTACACAAATTTTAATGTTAATCACAATCAATTTAATAATTATTTTTATAGCTTTTGTAACAAAGAACTGTATTAATTGGAGAAAATTTATCTTGGGGTTTTAAGATTTTTGTAAATTTGACCAAAAAAATACATCTTTTTCCTATTAACCAGGGAGAATATCAAGTTTTTAATACCAAAGTACAAAATTTTAAAAATAACATTAGAAACTACAATTGATTGATGATACTAATGTTGAAATTTTCAGAATCATTTTAATTAGTATTTTTATTAGATCATAAACTTTACATCTATATATTCTACATGTTCCTGATTTTCTTAACATTACAATATTTTCCTGTGTTGACATGTTTTGGAATGACTCAATTTTCAAAATGAGAGTACAATATAAGTTTTGAAAATGGAGTCGTTCTGAAATGTGCCGAAAGAAGAAAATACTGTAATGTTAGGAAAAGCAGAAACATGTACTAAAATATATACAAATTTTCCTAACAGAAATGAAGATGAGTATATTAAAAATTTCTTTACATATAGCTGTTATATTGTCTGTCTAACTGTTGTTTTAATGATTTTCAATTGAGTTTGATTTTGAGAATTATCTCTTCCTATTAAACGATTTTCATTTCCATTCCAGTGGAATGGAAAAACTTAATCTGTGCCTTACACATAATTCATTATGATATAAACCAACTTAAATTAGGATTCGCATAACCTTAAATTAACTCACCTTTGAACCTTACAGCCCAATCATAGGGGTTGTAAAGTGTTAACACCTGTTTGTGTGTGGCTTGATCTTCAATGTAGAAAGCAACAGCATTTGGAAACACAAAAACTGGAACCTTTCCATCAACCCCTGACTGCATTCCATAAAATTTGTTGAGTTCTATAGTTAAACACAATTATTTATTAAAAAATATTATTAAACAAGATATTTTGTGATTTTTAACGTTTTTGTACTGTTTCAAAAATCAGTTTAAAGTTATAAATGTTCAAAATTATTATTGTAAACTGCAATAATAGTCTAGTACAGAATAGAAAACTAACGGTTCTATAGTTAAAGGGATCATATCAAAATTAATTTAATTTGTCACTTAATTTGTTCAAATGTCGTTCGTTTTGTACCAAAAACAGTACTAACTGTCTTTTAAAACTTATAACAATCCTGTTTATAGGTCTTAATTCAAGTCTGAAGAAAACACGGGGAATTATTAAGTGCTTCCTCCTTGCCCTGCTACCCATCACAGAGTTATCCAAGAAATACCTTCATGCCAAGATGATAGTGTTATGGAAACCTATTTTATTGAAAGTCAATCTTTATCGGACGACTTACCTTTACCTCATGATAAGGTTCTATGAAGTAAGAGTAATTTTCTTTTGTAGCATTTGTATGTATAAACTTACTAACTTACTAATGACTGATCACTCAAGACCTTATTAGACTTAGCCAACTTACTAACTTCCGTTTCATTAAATATGGATTTTTGTTAGCCGAGTAAAGACATTATGATTCTTAAATATTTCATTGAGTTTAGAGATTGCTTAAAAAAACAGTTATGTAATTAAACTTTCATTTGCTACACACATACTTTACTAAGTAATTAGAAAACTGTACTCACTTGTCTAGACTAAACTTATTTATTACAAGCAAAAGTAAAAGACATATAGCTCAATTTATTAACTTCAGAAATTCTTTGAACAATTTTTATTTATTAAAAATCTCATGAAAATATTGTTTGGAGATTGTATATAAGTTTGCATTGTCAAATTGACGTTTTTGTTACTTGTGTAACTTTTTCTCCATCCAGAGCAGCCTTTGGGTCATAAGTTAATACTCAAGGAGAACAAACAAAAAATACATGCAAAACAAATTAATGAAACAAGAATTTTTAAAAATGCAAGTGATAAGTTAACCTCAATCTCAAAAATGTTAAGGAAGAAAATAATAAATATTATAAAATAAATAAATAAATACATAAAACATACTAGATCGATGAAGGAACATAGAAGTAGCATCACTAAAAACTGAGAAAGAAGCCCTAACTCTATAGAAGGTTAAGATAAAAACTGATGAACAAGGAGATTATGAGTCAGATGGAAGAAGGATGAGACTATAAAATTAAATATGATGTATAGGATCGCTCATATGAAAATTGGATGTGTTTTAAATTTGTACTACTCAGGCGTTCATGATGGGCGGTCATGTTACATTTATCTGTCATTTCTTTGGTTTATAGCATTTTGTTTTCAGTCATTGAGATAAGAGTTGTGGATGCTAGAACAAGGCCTGTAAGCAGCTTTATTTGTAATGACAAGTCCACAAATGCTATTCAGCAAGATTCCCATCATTAGTTTAAAATTCATCAAAATGTGCATATTCCCTTTCAAATATACTACTAGGCACCGATACACAGCTTGCACTCAAGAAGACATCGATCAAGTAAAGGAAGCCTTTCTCAGAAATCTAATGTCACTCTGTTCGGAGACATTTAACAGCACTTCAGAATCATAGAACTTTTATATCCAGACGTGTATTCCCACCCTTTTAGTTGCTGGACAGCAGTTAAACAAGTATGATTTCCTGCAGCAATTAGAATTTCTCGACAAATGTTTACCACTGAAAACCATGAAAATTTGATACTGTTGATAAATTTCTAAGGCCATTTTAATCTTAATGGCTTTGTCAATAAATAAAATTGCCAGAGCTGGGCTGAAAGAAGCCTAAAAGGCATCACAAAGAGATCACTTCAGAGCCCAAATGGGACTGTATGATGTGCAGTAAAAATAGTAGAACCTTAATTTTTTAAAACAAAATAAGGTTCTTGTTACTTTACAACTTTGCATAAAATTGCTGTTATTAATTTGTTTTTCATCCTTGAGTTACAAACAAGATCCGCTTTCAAAAATGTGTTGCTCCTGCAGGATGGAGCACACACAGCAAGAACAATGATGGACAATAAACAATGTATATTGAAGGAACTTAATCCATCAGCACATCATGTAGATTGATGCAGACCTACTGCAAAGAGTGCTGACCAGTTACTGTCAAAAACTGCAACAATGTATTCCCAAAAAATCATATTACAGGAGATAATTTTTTGCACATAGCTTTTTACAAATGCTTTTATTTACATTTCTACAACTGTTTCTGTACTAATCAAAAATAAATATTTTAAAGTGAATATTTGATTGTTTTTAAAACATACAATTTGATTGTTTTTATTCGACTGAATATACATGTTTATTTTTAAAACATCTGATTTCCATGGACCGTCCTGTACAATATAAGGAACTAAATTGAGAGATTAAAGAAAAATTTGTAAACCCAAAATTCATCAAGAAAATTTAAAGAATAATCTGGTTATTTGATAATTGCACAGTAGTAGAAGAATAGGGGAAAACCTCTAATAAGCATAAAAACATCAGAGGAACAAAATGTATTAAAAGGTCAAAACAGATAATACAAGAATATGTATGATACGAGGGCTACCCAGAAAGATGTTTCTGTTTTTCGTTATGATCAAGAGCCTACAGCTGTTTACATAATGTCCCTAAACTCAGTTTGCATCGAGTGGTGTTAACATTTGTTTATATGTTTGCTATATTACTCACAGTGTAAAATGAGTGAGGCGGTATTATTAACTTTAAAAATTCTCAAAATTCTAATTGAGAACCACAGTGGTAGGTCTATCTGTAACTGCTGAAATGTTAATGAAAATCAAAGATGAACATCATGAAATCATCATTTCTTGATTACAAACCTTCAGAACATTGTCTTAACGTTTTGCCGAATTTAGTGCATGAAACTGTGCCAAAAAAGATTGGTGACCATCCAATTAAACCCAAAAGAAAAATTATTGCTACTTGAAAGGAGGTTCAGTTTTTAAACAAATCAAATGTTTCAAACTACTAATGTATGCGGAGATGTTATAAGGATTTACTTCAAAATTTGATCTGTCCCTTGAGATTCAAATACGATTCAAATGTAATTGTTCCAGTGACTAGAGAAAGCACAAGCTGTCATATGAAATGGATATTTTAAATGTTCCAAAAGTTTCCTTAGTATAACCTGAGTCTCTGAGATTTAGTCTGCCTCGTACTATGGATTTCCTTAAAAAAAATGTTCTTCAGTACTGGAACAAATTCTTTGTTTGACAGAAGTGTGTAACTTTCATGTCAATAACACTAAAATGTCACTGACACAAAATTACTGAGTAATTTTTAACTACTTATCAAGAGCTGATGAATCTTTAAGTCAAATTTAATTACCATTAAGTGTAAATGTTTCCTTTCTGGATTCCATTAACAGATTTGAAAAAACTTACCAAATATTAATACCAGTTATTGAAAATTAAATGCTATAAAGTAAATTAATATTTATTAAGTTCTATGCTAAAAAAATCGAATTAAAATTATTCATACCACTCCCACAAGTTATGCACACCCAATATGTACATATATTAACATGTTTCATATTAAGATACATAATAGATTAATATGTGGCACTATTTCATAAAACGATTTCTGTTATATTACGCTACAGTAGCTAATATTAAAATAGCTTACTATACCTCACTTCAAATCTACTATTTGAGACAACTCAGCAGACAAAAGAACAATGAAATAGAATTTAGCATTAATTAACTTAATAATGAGATATTAAATAATGCAATGATAATAAGCTTGTTATTTATTAGCATAAATATTTGTCTCATTCAATTCAATTAAATATATATCATAATTAATAATGAATTAAAAATTTTAGAAATAATAGTCCCATTAGTTGAGTTAACAGAAATACTTACACCTTGCATGAAACTTAATATTAGTTGAAAAGAACAATCCTTGATATAAGAAATTATTAAATCGAGAGTGATTAAAATTATCACTTATTTTTCAAGTAATAAAAATGTTATTTTATAAAACCAATGTTATTTTGTAATGTATAACCTAGTACTCTAGCACTATATATTTTTTGTTTTTGTCAGTCTATTGTCTGAACTGCGAATGTTATCATCAGCTGGTAAACCTCTCAACGTTCTTCCCAATGTTGTATTAAAAATAAAGATCATATGATCAACGAAGTTTCAACTCTTGTAGATATTGTTCTTGGTATAATGAGAACGGTAGTTTCGGGTAGAAGTATTACATTCATTGACAAAACCAGCCCGCTACTCAAATAACTATTTATGATTTATCCAGTTAATTCAAGATGAAAAAAATAAGTGCCTATAGTAATAAGCTGTGTAATATATGTTTTATTATAGTGCTATTAATTATACCAAAACCTGTCTTAACCGTTAGATTCATTCCAAAACCATATACGTTTTTGCTACTGTATTTAATAGTATAATTATGTAAAAGAAGGAATTTTACAGTATCAACGTATAATATACATAATTAATTGCAGATCTTCATAATATGAAGTAAACTGGACAATATACTATTCATGGAATGAAAAAGTGCTTCTTTATAAATTGTTTTGTTGACAATATTTTACCTCTTTTTTCGAATTTAATAAAATTTTGTTGCAAAACTTCCTCTAAATAACTATAAAAATTACTCAAAATTATGATTTCCCCCAAAACTTGCCTTATTTTAAGTAACTTTGGATCTAGGACTAGCTTTATTCACTCAGCCAATCAGAAGCTTTGAATTCACAAACATTCAACATGGCACCCAGTGTTGCTGATGTTTGAAGTAAGAAACATTATACAGTTTTGTTATAGTTGAAAGTAAAAGTTTTTAATTAAATAATTTGTTGTTTTGTGGAAATGAATGAAGACATGAGTAAAAAGGGTTACAGATTTCGAAAGTAGACAAGGTAGAAGAAGAATTAATGGGAAAAAAAGATGCAGCCATGAAGCTATAGGTATGATTACTTACCCAATTTGTTAACACTTGAGTTCATTGTTCACTTATTCTAAACTTTTTATGTTGGACTATTAACAAACTCATAAAAACAACCAAAGTTTCAAACAAAACCAATATTCATAAGACCATTTTATTTTTAAGCATATAGAAATTAGAAAACATAAAAGTATATCAAACCAGAATGGTAGTAGGAATAGTTAGACTAAATTTAATGTTACGTTTTCAAATTGTCAAATTTGTATATAACCAGTACGTAAAAATACATTTTTAATATAATACATACACCAGAAGGCAGAGTGCAACATATTGCACTAAACCAGTTCTATACAGAAAACAATTTGCATCTAGTTAAGAAATGGGAGATAAAATAGATCACAGGCTTTTGAACATAAACAAATTAGTATAGGACAGTAGAAGACTTCAATAAAAATATTTCAACAGTTTCCAAAAGAAAATATCTAAAACAACTCATTAAAGATCAAATCCGCTTAGCACAATCCTCTGATTACCCTAAACCAACAATAAAACAAAACACTTTTAAATGTTTTTAAACTTGCCTATAATAGCACTTACTTTGTTTGTTACTCAACAAACAAAGTAAGTGCTACTATAGGCAAGTTTAAAAACATTTAAAAGTGTTTAGTGATTACTAGTAGCTCAAAGATGGAATCAACAAATGTTAATAAAACAAAATAAAATATGCTTAGTAACAGTTTATATGTATGTATATTAATATATATATATATATATATATATATATATATATACATTATATATTTAGATGTACATACATACATACATCAGTTTTTGAACCATACTAAGCCTCTGGGGGGGGGGGGAGCCCTGTAGATGCATTTCCACCAAATTTCACAAAAACCATCCTGAAAATATGGTAAACAATCTTTCCAAATGTCATTAAAATATTCAGTAGTTTAGGCATTCATAAGATTACATACATCGGTTTTTGAACCATCCTTAGCCTCTGGGGCGGAGTCCTGTGGTTGGATCTACACTAGACTTTACGTGAACAGTCCTGGGAATATGTTTAAAAAATCTCTCCAATTTTCATTAACTTTTATTCAGCTGTTTAGATGTCCATAAGATACATACATACACACATACATATGTTTTTGAACCATCCCAAGCCTCTGGGGCGGAGCCCTGTTATGGATTCACCCAAACTTCAAAGGAACCGTCCTGGGATTTAGGTGTCTATAAGATACATACATCAGTTTTTGAGCTATCCTAAGCCTCTGGAGTGGAGCCCTGTGAATGGATCTGAACCAAACTTCACACGACACGCTGGAAGCTTTCTTTTCAATGTGAAAGAAATATCAATTGATTTTATATTTTTTGCCAACTTTTGTACATGCGTATTGAACTATCATTTAATCAAATTTAAAATGTCAGATAGGATGCATTGTCAATATTGTTTCTAGGGCTATAGACAATTTGAAACAAGTTTTCTATTTAATCAATACTATAGAAAATAATTTTATCCTTACAGTAATTTTCCTTGATGTAAAGGATTACATCAACCACTGGGTTACTTAAACCAAAGTTGTTTGATAAAAATTGTTTAACTTTCGAAGCCATATGGTGTGTTTTAATTTCTATGCACTGATTTTAATACTCCAGCAGCAATAACACTCCTAATATCCATTTTTAAGTTGACCCATCTCCTACTATACCCAATATTCTTGCTTAGTAACATTTCTTGTTTATTGACTCTACTCATCTGGTGTTACTACTTCTGGGATAATTTATGCATTTTATTGTTTAGCTTTGTAAAACTAACCTCTAAAGTATTCACTTAGTTTTGTTTTAATTTATTATAGTTTATTAAACAATCAGCATCACACTACTTGTAGAACAAATTTATCTGAAAACGTGTGGTATAATATCCATGGCGATATAAATATGATCTTACTTTGGGAGCTAGTTATAGGAATTATGACTCTGACACTTACATATTTATTTCTTAACAATATTTTAAAAACACCTGGATCACTTTAATGTACGTGGACCACGTGAATGCGAAATCAACCGATTTGACCCTATGGTTTGGACCTTGACTTCTTAGATTTCTTTGTTTTTTTGTGTATAAATTGTACCATCCAATACTAGCAAAAATATAATATTTTAGATTTTTCTGACCTTCGGTTTATGAGTTACAAACATATAAAAATTCAAAAATTACATGTTTTGGGGGTGTTTCAGAATCTTTATAATTGTATAACTAAAAAACTATGGCACATAAAAATCCAAAATTTGTGGCCTTCTTTTACATTTAAAATGATCTTTAATTTGATATGTCACATGAGTGTATTTGATACATTTTGAAGTTTTTAAAAAACCGTTGAAACAGTTTTGAAAAACCCAAAATATGTCAGCCTCAATTTTTTTCAAAAAAGTGTATGAGACTTATGCTATAACGGATTATATCCATACAAAATTTCAGAATGGGATACAAAGGGGTTCTCATTTAAAAAACTATTTTGCTCTCAGTGTCCTGCACTGTACAAACATATTGCTGTACAAATATTTTGTACATATGGGCCAGTGTCCATAGTGCCCAGTGGGAACTTAGTATTGAATCTCAATTTATACATTCTATTTTTCCTGCTTCCTGGTTTGACCTTTTTATTATTTTGTTATAAATTACACGCGTGTTACCTAGGCCTATGGTAGATACAATTATCATCCTGACTTAAAATGAAGTAGCATTGAATTGAAGTTAACTGTAAATCACAACATATTTTTTTGAACAAAATCGAAGGGTACATATTTTTAAAAAATTCAAAATGTATCAAAAATACACTTATGTTACATGTCAAATTAAAGTGTATTTCAAATGTAAAAGATTGCCACAAATTTCAGCTCTTTATATGCTATAGTGTTTTAGTTTTAAAAATTTCGGAACATGCCCGAAAAAAGTTAATTTTTGTATGTTTAAAAGGTTGTAACTCAAAAACCAAAAGTCAGAAAAATTTATAATTTTACATTTTACCTAGTCTTAGGTGGTACAACTTGTATAAAAAAAAATCGAGAAGTCAAGGCTCAGACTATTGGTTGATTTGGCATGGAATGACCCACGTGAATAGAATTTTTAATCATGATTTTTTTATACAAATTAGTTGGTTCATTGAAAACAGTTAGTCTCATATATTTTAATAATGAAATAAATAAATAACTGTATTATGTTCATTTTTATTATTGTAAAATATATAATATATATAAAATACCAACCAGGTGTTTAATACTGAAGTAGCTCTTCAGCTAGCTATCTTGTGATACCACCTTATTGTTTTTTGAAACGCTTTACCATAAGAAGATATTTGGTTTGAAACATCGATATCTATTTTGTATTCTCAAGTAAATAGTGGTTTCAGCTATCACGATCTACATTCCTAATTTCACCATATTCTGGTCCGTGACATTACAGTCTCCTCTTTTATGTTATCATTTAATAGCTACATTACCATCTTCATTTTCCATCTTCTTCATTTGGTATCTTCTTTCAGAATCTTTTCACAAAGTTATTTATTAGGTATACTCTTCTTACTTATTTTTCTAATTATTCCATGGGTTTTATTTATCAACAGAGTTTTGGCCAACGCAATAATAGTTGTTTATAAACAATATGTGGTCTCTGTTCATATGGTTTTTCATTAAATCCACAGCAACTGATGATTCCACTCATGTTTATTTCATTGCCCATATAAGGCTTGAAAGATTAAGTATATCCAGATTTATCACACAGTTTGATACCATATTTGTGAAACTTTAAAGGAATATATTGTTTAAAAATTAACCTCCAGTGGAAAAGTGTCATTGTTTTATCTACAACAATTTCTTTGTCTGCATCTTTTAGGTTACAGAGTATTTCATTCAATTTTTTTAATCTGGCATAATTTTTGCTATACCTATCTTCTTTTAGGTTTGTGTTGTTATTGACGTGGCAGAATCGTAATTGCAACTGGAATCACATAATAGCATCTCATTACCTTTGAAGCAAATAGTTTTTTTATAGCAAGTTTTTACACCAATAATCAGACAATATTGGGATTGAAACCAAACCCATCCATATTAGAATTTCTATAAATTGTTTTATTTCTCTAGAGCCAGTACTTCTTCAGCCTACTTTTACGGCTGATTATTACAGTACAAAGTACTTTACTAGCATTACAATTAGTTTTTTCCGCCATGAGCTGCACAATGTTGCCAGTTAGATGTTATTCATAAAAATCTATTGGTTTGCAGTGTTTATGTCGACAAAGTTAAACGTAGAATTTGTCATAAATATGAATTGTTTTTACTTACCTTCGAACTACCTTTAGCTATCATTTCCAGCAACATTCTGTCCGATAGAAGTATTATTTGAAGGAAGAGAGTTGTTATTACTTATGTTACATATGTCAACATCAGGGTGTTCATCAATGTACATATCTGAAACAGCTACATATTCACTTCCTACTCTTGGAAATCTGAATCTGGGTAAGCATCCTCCACATTGTCACTTTCATTATCTTTCAAGATTACTTACAATAACTCGCTCCACCCTCAGAAGGCATTTGTAAAGAGCGGCAGTCTCTGATTCACCTAAGTCACTCAAAATGATTATTAGGTCTGTTTATAACACTGTACGGCTTTTTTACTGAACCAAAGACTTGATTTTAATGCAAACAAATATCACCTGTTGATACAAAAGTTACAGTCCTAAAGAACACCATTAAAAAAATATGATTCAGATACCCTGAAAAGTTACAATTTTCAAAAAACATTACCTAATACATGGCAACTGTATAAAGTCATAATTTTATTTTTGTTTTTACTGATATAAAGTCTTTTAGGAGACAATATTAACACTATTACACTCGGTGTACTTATATTTGAAGTTTCTTAATGTTATGTAGTTTAAAATTTGTATTTAGACATAATTGATCAAATACTCTGTGTTTTAGAAAATAAAAACAAAAATGTTAGATTTAGTGGAAAATATTATAATGCTGTATATTATTTAAAAACTGAAATTTTATAGTGTTTAAAATTATAAATAATTTTATAATGTCAAATGAAAAATAAATAAATAATAATCAGTTGGCTCTCACCTATAATGCCTTGAAGAATATTAGTCATAATGTGTGATATTCTGACGGTCATGCAGACAATTGTTGTACACGTAGTTTTATTTTGACACTGTAAGAAATAGTCATCTACCTTTTTTTTTTTACTTGTCTACTAGTGATCAGTACAAATATATCGATCAAGTGACAGTATTTATGATTTATAAAAGATTGTTCCATTTTGGGGGATAGCTGTCATTTATGAGATTAAATTTGTTCCTGTTTTTTGAAAATAGTATTTTAAAAATTATATTTTGATTTGTGATGTTTTTGTACATAAATGTCATTGTAATAATAAAATTATATTTGAAAGTGATCGAGAAAATACTAAGTAAATGCGGCTGAAAATTTTACTATTGATGTAGATTATTATGAGGGTCCTTTGAGGTCGAAGATAGATTTCTCCAAATTTATTCAAATTATGATAGTGATTTTGAAGAAGATTTAGACTTAAAATAAAATATTTTAAAAAACGTTATCTTTTTATCAGTTTTAGAAGAAATTCTCCAAAAATACTCTCTTTCTGCTACATTTTTTATTTAGAAATTTTAAAAATAATTACAATTTTTAGATCAGTTATGGTCTGAGTTGACAATGGGACACATGTCCCAAAACGGCCGTGTTCAACAAACAAAGTAAGTGCTACTATAGGCAAGTTTTTTAAAACATTTAAAAGTGTTTAGTGTATACAGTTTTTAATTGAAAATTGTAGTAAACATTTTAATTAAACAAACTGTGTTTTTTTATTTGTGGTAAAAGTATTGATATATAAGCAAAATGCTATTAGGAGACAAGTATCCTTCACACGTAATATACTACTTGAGTGTTGAGGATTTGAGAAAATGTTTAATATAATAGAATAACAGATAAACAAACATATAGTGCAACAGGTCCAATATGAAATCAGTAAACTGAATAAGTATTAAAAATATAATCTTTAATTTGAAAGTAAGTACAAAGTGTGCAAAAACTAATAGTAGTGCGTAATATAATCAAGAACCTTGTATCCAATTACACAAGTATTAAAGCTAAAACATGCAAAGGCATATAATATTTCTGTCTACTGGCATGACTAGTTATGCCTTAATTTTGCTCTTAATATGCTCTTAATTTTGGTTTAGCTTTTCCCATAAATCCATACACTCTCTTCCCTGACTGACTGTCTACCACACTGAGCATTTATTTGCTGGATTCATAGGTGATCCCATTGGACAATTAAATACTTCGGAAAAATCCTTGCTATTTGTCAGAGTGCCAATTACCCTGCACAAAATATAAACTATTATTTTAAAATTATTAAATACATAGCACTGGTTATAAAGTGAGTAATATTAATAAACTTTTATAGATTTAGTAAAACCATAGTCTTTTAAAAGTTTTATTATATTCATTAAATTTGATGCTTATAATACTTAAGTGTTTAATATATCAAAATGAAATTTTGTAATTTGATAAACTTAAAACTAAATAACTAAACAGAAACTTATTGAAACATACATTTTTCAAGTGTTTTCATCATTCTAATTACGAGGGTGGTCCACAAAGTAACCGCCGTTTAGGCGTGGCGCGATAAGTAGTGGGGGTAGCGCCGCCATTTTCACATCGGTGTGCGCAGCCATTCAGTACGCTTCTAGCTGTGCAAGGGAGATTATCGTGCGATCGCGCGTTCTTTTGTTATAATGTGAAAACATGAGCGCCGCGATAGAAAATCCCGCCAAGTGTGAAGTGCGCGGTGTAATAAGATTTCTGTGGTCGAAAAGTTACACAGCAGCTGAAATTCATCGTGAATTGAATGCGGTGTATGGCCCAAACATTATGAGCGAAGGTGTAGTCAATAGGTTCGTTTTTATTTTTTAAATGGAAGAACGTTCACGATGAAGACCGGAGTGGTAGGCCATCTCTCGTCAGTGATGACTTGGTGAACAAAATGAATGAGAAAATTCGCAAGAACCGTCGCTTCACAATCTCGGAACTTTCAGATCATTTTCCTGAAATGTCTGGAAGTCTTGTGCATGAGATAGTGACAGAAAAACTAGGCTATCACAAGTTTTGTGGTCGTTGGATTCCAAAAGTGCTCACCGATGATCACAAAATGAAAAGAATGAGTTCTGCCATAGACTTTCTTACTCGGTATGACGTTGAAGGAGAAACATTTTTGAACAGGATCGTTACAGGAGATGAGACTAGGGTAGCCTATGTGAATGCCGAAACAAAACAACAGTCAATGCAATGGGGTCATACCGCTTCGCCAAGTAAGCCAAAGAAAGCTCGCCAACCCTTTTCAGCGAGAAAATTGATTGCTACAGTTTTTTGGGATGCTAAGGGCATCTTGCTCGTTGAGTTTATGGAGCGTGGTACGACCATTACAGCTGCAGCTTGTTGTGAAACCTTAAAACGGCTACTACGAGCGATTCAAAACAAGCACGTGGTCTTCTGACATCTGGCGTTGGGTTTGCCCATGACAATGCCCGCCCTCACACAGCTCAAAAAACAACTGAACTTTTGGAAAAGTTTAAATGGGACGTTTTTGACCACCCCTGCCCTACAGCCCGGACTTGGCTCCCACTGAATTCCATATTTTACCGTAAATGAAGCGGTGGCTTGCATCTCAGAGGTTTGCGAGTGATGAAGAGCTTCAAAACGCTGTGACAGGCTGGCTATGTTCTCAGGCGGCAGATTTTTTTAAAGACGGAATTTCAAAAACTGTTAAAAGATATGATAAATGCTTGAATTTTTTTGGTGAATATGTGGAAAAGTAGAGAAAAGCTGTAGTGTTAACATGTATATAATAAAAGTTTTGTATCTCAACTGGTTTATTTTTTTATTTCAAAACGGAGGTTACTTTGTGGACCACCCTCGTAATTGCCATCAACGTCTAGACGAGCTACCAAAATGCATTGTAGAAATTAGAGACATGATGTTTTATGTCTCTAACTGAAGTAATATGGTTTAACAGTGAAGATTATTTTTGTTGAGTTTATTAATTCTGTTTATTTTATTATTACACTTTTGCTATTACTTGCGACCGTAAGTATAATAAGAATTAACAACCAGCTCGTTATGAACAGCAAAAAGATTTCGATGTTTATTTTCTGTTCTAGTAGGATTTTAGCCTACAACTTTCACTTTACCTTATTCACTCCATTAGAAAGTAAACCAAAATAATTTGCTCTGTTCCCATATGCTACTTTACCAGTTTGCAATAAATATTGTTAATTCTAATGATTTTTCTTCTTCAAAACAATAGTGCAATATATATGTTGTAAGAGAAGCTCCTCAGCTAAAACCAAACATTGTGTTATTCTTTTTACATACAATTTTCACCTTAACATCTTATTAGCAATTTCCAGAACTCAAATAGTTTTCAGTCGTATAAATAAAAGTGATATATCTTGGTGGTATAGCTTAACCTACTTAAATATACATTAGTTTTTTATACATTATCACTTATGGAAACTAACAGAGTTCTAAAAACTCAGTTATTTGAAGCCATTGGTTTTTTAAAAAAGTTATAAATTATACTGTAGTTAAAACAGGAATTTACTCAAATAATGGTAATTTTAAATACCTTTATCCGAACTTATTCCTTAACCCCTTACTGGTTTGTGACGACTATACGCGACACGAGCGGAATGCTGAAAAACGGCCGCTCAGTTTCAGCTATAATTATAGATAATATTGTTAGAAAACAAAGATTAAAATATGTTTTGAACACAACTACCACTCTTCAAAAAGAAGTTAAAAAATGTACTTTTATTAGTTTACCTTTCGATAATATTTTAACAAAAGGGTTAGACTCTATTTTTAAAAAGGTAAATGTTAAGATAGCCTATAAAACTCAAAATAAACTCAAGCATTTATTGTGTAACCCGAAAGATAAAATTCCAATGTTGGAAAAATCAGGTATTTATAAGATAATTTGTAGTACTTGTAACGAGATGTATATAGGTCAAACTAAAAGAAAAATTGTAACCAGATTTAAAGAACATCTTGCCCATATTAAATATGAAAGACCTGAAAAATCAAGTGTAGCAGAACATGTCCTTAGTAATCAGCATGATTTAGATAAAAATGTTATTTTAGCTAAATGTATAAACTCAAAAAAGTTACTTAATAGTTATGAAAGTGTTTTTATAGTCAAATCAAATTGTAAATTAATGAATGCAGATAAAGGACCTATTCCTTACTCACCATTATATACTTTACTTAAATAGCTTTCTTCAAATTACGATGTTTTAATCTAATTACTTTTAGTTTATTAATTGTTATTGCTGTAGTTTTTATTACATATGTATTATTATAATGTAATTTTTGACATAACCTATTTGGTTCCTGATGGCCGATCGTTATTTGTCGGTCGAGGGCGGAGAGGGGGCGGAGCTTACCTCACGCCTATATATAGAGACCGCGGAGAACGATTGGTATCATTCTAGTTTGTAACTTCTTGTGTGCTAGATTGTGTTTTGTAACTAGACCCTCTGATGATGATGACATGGTCATCGAAATGTACATAAGGGTTTAATCTTAAGTAACTTGTCTTATTTGTTATTTTTGATTATTTTTGTGGTATTGGGGTTCTTTTCAATATTTTTATTGTAATATATTGTACCACTGTGCTCTTGATATTGTGTACATTTATTAGAGATGAAAACTAATTAAATAAATGACTGGAGTTTAAAAGAAAAAACTACAACTTTTTTTTTTAAAAAAATGTTTTAACTTGCCTATAGTAGCACTTACTTTTTTGTGTTGAGGACGGCCGTTTCGGGAGATGTGTCCCTTTTTCAACTCAGACCGTAACTGATCTCAAGGTTTACGTAGGTTAGGGTGGGGGTGGGGTATTTTGGTGGTGTGGGTGTATTTTGTGTGTATTAGGAGTTATGATGTCAAAAAGTGCGTGTGAGTTGTAATGTAATTGTGTATTGAGTATGTGTGTAGGGTGTAGTTTGAAGTGCCTATATATTTCGTATTGTTCGGTTGTGTAGCGTTGGTTATTTCTGTGTTGTTTATGAAGAATTTGTAAGTTAGATGTTATGTCTGTGTAACTAACTTACAAATTCTTCATAAACAACACAGAAATAACCAACGCTACACAACCGAACAATACGAAATATATAGGCACTTCAAACTACACCCTACACACATACTCAATACACAATTACATTACAACTCACACGCACTTTTTGACATCATAACTCCTAATACACACAAAATACACCCACACCACCAAAATACCCCACCCCCACCCTAACCTACGTAAACCTTGAGATCAGTTACGGTCTGAGTTGAAAAAGGGACACATCTCCCGAAACGGCCGTCCTCAACACAAAAAAGTAAGTGCTACTATAGGCAAGTTAAAACATTTTTTTAAAAAAAAAAGTTGTAAGTGATTAATAGTAGCTCACGCGAAGATGGAATCAACAAATGTTAAGAAAAAACTAGGTTATTACTCCAAAGGTGTTGAAATTTTCAGATATTAAATGTGCTTGGAAGAATTAAACAAGGCTGAACTTTCATACAAAAGTATGAACTTTATTTGTCTTAATAGATTATCAATAAAATGATCATTCATTTTTTGAAAATTACCAATTACATTTAAAGTTTTAAATTAGAATTATATCGAAAATAGATCAGACTAAAGACAGTGGAGAAGATTATTAAATCGAGACAGTGGAGAAGATTATTTCGTACTGTCTGAAATCTTTTCTTTCATTAGGTTTTAAAGAAAATACTTTACAATATAATTATAAATTTGGAAAGAGTTAATTACTTTAATAATGATGTTGAAGATCATCATGACCAATAAAATCCAATTTTTTTCTATTGTTTCTAAAAAAAATTACCTAAACTTCCCTGGAGAGTGCACTGCTGTCTTGAGTTTATTTCTTGTTGCTTCTGGCCGAGCACTGCCGCACCAAACTTGAGCAAAGTTGAGGAAAAACAGCTGAAGTCCTGTTGCATTCAGATCTGGAAGTCTTTCATCTTCATTGTTATTTTGTTGCAGCCAGTGTTGATATGCCTAATCAAACAAGCGCTAGTAGTAGGGGTTTTTGTAGATTTTTGATACATTTTATTTTAATACAAGATATTTTGAGATTCAATTTTCAATTTGTTATTATTTTTCATTGAACAAAGTGTAAAATCAAAACAATAAATTGAGGATGAACCTGTAATTACAACATTTATTGAATTTAAGATTTTATTAAGCATACATTATTTTAACCAGGAAACTATTTTAAATTCGTGATAGAAACTATATATTCCAGTACATTTTTCTTCCTTTCTTGGCATTACAATATTTTCCTTTGTTGGTGTGCTTCGGATTAACTCCATTCTCAAATCAAATAGTATGGACATGATATGCGTCAACAAAGGAAAATATTGTAACATTAGAATAGGCAGGGAAATGTACTGGAATATATACAAGTATTCCTAAAAGAAGTGAAGATGAATATATTAAGAATCGTATGATAGAAAAAATTTCAAATATTACCCTGAATGCTTCTTTGATGCCTCCATTGTCAGCAATATTTTCACCTTGAGTATTCATTCCATCAATTTGTAAGCCTACTTCTTGAACAACATACTTGCTATATTGTTCTGAAAGCAATTAATCAGCAACTAATAAAAGCTATTCAATACATTAGCTCACATTTTTATGTTGTAATTATTTATAAGACTTTCTGATTATTAGTGCATCTACAACTATTTAGGTAATATACTTATTCAGTTTTTCTGTTTTAAAGCCATATTATATTCATTAATTTAACATTGAGAATGATAAATCAAAGGTTAACCCTAACTTTTTTTTGTAATAGTATTCAACTTGTAGCTCTCTTCAGGTTTTGGAATGCCTTACCTTGATCAGCATGTCAGAAGTACTTGAATTTTAGTTACGTTTTGTTTTACAAAGTTTTTACTGTAATAAAATGCTACTACTATTTTCAATTACAAAACTGAAATTCTATTTTTATTTATTCTACTTGTTTACATTTATAAAATTAATAATATAAACAAGTTCTTATAGTCATAAACTAATGTAAATGTGATTAATTTGTAATATATACTGAGCATTTCTTTTCATCAGTATCAATGTTTAAAATTATATGAAAATTTTGTTTAGGAAGGTATTTTATAAATACTGTATATGTTACATGTATTAAAATGTAAAAATTATAGTTGTCCTTGATTTATTGAAATGTTCCTATGAAGGAAGTTTATTTTTTTGTGTAAGCAGAAGGAAAATTGTCTTTGATGGTGATTTTAATTAGTCATAACTGTGACTTTTTTTCTAAAATAGTTGGTTTCAATGCCTTCTTTAGTATCACTAACGGAAATCCTTGAGAAAACTATCTTCTATTTCGTATTTACCAAAATTCTAGCAAAATTTTCAGTCTCATTTAACCATCCTATTAATAGTTCCTGGTCATGTTTTGACATAATTTTATTACTTACACATTTAAATGATTTAAACTTGCCTATAGTAGTAGCACTTACTTTGCTTGTTGAGGATGGCCGTTTCGGGAGATGTGTCCCTTTGTCAACTCAGACTGTAACTGATCTCAAGGTTTACGTAGGTTAGGGTGGGGTGGGATATTTTGGTGGAGTGGGTGTATTTTGTGTGTATTAGGAGTTATGATGTCGAAAAGTGCGTCTGAGTTGTAATGTAATTGTGTATTGAGTATGTGTGTAGAGTGTAGTTTGAAGTGCCTATATATTTCGTATTGTTCGGTTGTGTAGCGTTGGTTATTTCTGTGTTGTTTATAAAGAATTTGCAGGTTAGATGTTATGTCTATGTAGTCATGTTTTGTGGAGTTGAGATGATCGGCGAAGTTTGATTGGTAGTTATTGTTTTTTAGTGCTTTTATATGTTCTTGGTAACGTGTGTAGAATGACTTCCCTGTCTGGCCTATGTAAAAACTGGGGCATGAACTGCAAGTTAGTTTGTAAACTCCAGTGGTGTTGTAAATGTCGTTGATTTTGTTGTTGGGTTTAAATTGTTTGTTGAGAGGGTTGTGTGTGGGGTAAGCTATTTTGTAGTTGTATTTTCGTAATGTGTTGGTTAGATTGTGGGTTTTGGATGATCTGTATGGTATTGATAAGTATTTTATGGGATTGTCATCTTGTGTGATTGTATTTGGGTTATTATGTTTATTTTTTAGGCGGTTGTATAATTTGTCAATCATTGTTGGGTTGTATCCGTTTGTTTGTGCTATATATTTTATGGTGTTTAACTCCTGGTAGTGTTCATCTTTGTCTAGTGGTGTTTTAAGGAGGCGATATATCATGGTGTTGTAAGCAGCTAGTTTATGTTGGTGTGGGTGGTTTGAGGAACTGTGTATGGTCGTATTAGTGCTGGTGGGGTTTCGGTATATGTTGAATTTATGTGTTTGTTTGTCTGTTCGTTTAATTGTGAGGTCTAAGAAATTGAGGGAGTTTTGTTGTTCTGTTTTGATGGTGTGTGTTAGTTTAGGGTGTATGGAATTTGTCTGGCCACAGAACATTGCTGCAAAAACAACTTGAAAACGGCATCTTCTAATATTTTTTGTTGATTTTCTTGAAGAAATTTAATTTTCATGCACTGACACAAGTTTAAAAGTGTGGGTTTGCTCCTTTTAATGCCTCAAGTTGTTTGCTGTCAACACCGTACATCTCAGCCAAATGTTTATCGACAATTTCTTTATCTGATTGATCTAAAAATTTTAGTTTATTTGCTAAGGATGAAGAAACTGCTTTACTTTTAGAAGCATCGGTGAATGAAGAAACATACTCACAAACAAAACAACACAATGATGAGAAAGATCACCATTAATAGTCACACCGACTGACTAATCAAATTAAATAGTGACAGCTAGGGTGGCTAGTCACTTGGTGATGGAGGACAGCCAACTATACAGAATTACACGTAATGGTGACTCAGCATCTAAGTAATGTTCCTTCTGCCCACTACTAGCTTTAGATACGAGATAGATATTTATTATAAATTGCAGTGCATTTTTGTGAATTTTATTCCTGAAAATCTGAAAGTGATATAGATAATCAGCGATTCAGGTAGTTGCAGTTCAGATAATTGGAGTTATACTGTATAATGTCAGTGAAATAAATTGAATGTATATCAGTGTAACAGAATGGTTTTTATTTTGTGTGGATAAGTGACCTAAAACATTCAGAAAAAAGTTTTGTTGTTCAGGAAAACTATTGTTTTTTATAATAACAAAGTATTAATGACACTCTTTTAACCTGAGATCGGTCATGCCTTTGGGGGAGCCATAACAAAAATAGTTATTCTAAAAGCATTTTTAAAATCTTTTCCACTATAATATTGAAGAGCTATCTATAGATCATTGACCTTATCTGACAAACTTTTTTTATGTTGGTCTGATGGCTAAGCATTCTGCAGGGATTTGGGGTGGAGGTAACGTGTCTTGCCACTGTTCAGTTCAGACTGTTCTTAACACGTAACCGTTTGTGTCAGTTTTTTAGCAGTATATATGGTTTCGAGGCTAATTGTAATCAAACACTTTTGGTTTCGTACGTTCCAACAAAAAAAAGTCATAATGTTATCAATATTACATTTAGACAAAATCGATCACGAAGCAGTAGATTCATTCAAACCAGAGATGATCTCGTTCTAAAACAAATCAAATGAAGGAGTTGATGTAGTTGATAGAATGAAGAAGGTATACTCGGTAAAAAGAGTGAGTAACAGAGATAGGCATTGACTATATTCAACGGACTATTGAACTTGGCAACAATCAATGTTCGAATCATATATAAGGAAAACACTGGGACGAAAATTGCTAGATGAATATTCATTGCTGAGTTAGGAAAGGGAATTGCAAAACCTCATCTTTTGAAAAGAGGTTCAACTGAAAATTTTTCCATAGTGCTCAAGGAGAGTATAAAAAAATGTCAAGAATTTTCTATCAGAAGATTAAATCCACATATGTTTGTTACTAAACTATGAAATTTGTTGTAAACAAAATTTTTTCTAGTGTAAATTATTTAAAAGTTTATTAGTAAAGTACTTCATTGAAATTAAAAAAGCTATACTAATTATATCAAATCTAATTGTAAAAAGGAACGGAACTTACACAGAATTGGGTATCTTTTAGAAAATCTTGGAAGAAAGACTCCCTGATGCGGGTAATGTCCATTTTTTTACGGAAGAACTGTTTTACGAAACAGAGGTGTCATGAATGTAACAGATCAATTTATTGAGAACATACTAGATTGCAGGTCTCAATTTGCACTATGTGCCATGAAGAAATTAAAGTGACACCTAGTTTACTAGGAGTAGTTTCTATTTCATTCATATAAACATTTCTTGTAAATTAATTTAAAATACTTTCTTACTGGTAAATTGTTCTAAAATTTCTAATATACATATTTCTTAACAATTTTGTACCTAATAAATTAGTTTTAATTAATAAATAAAAATGTATGCTATAATTAATTTGTAAATGTTAGGTGTTTCCTATACTCGCTATTATTTACATAACAAACCAGGGTGCAACCAATCACAGGTTTACTTGTGTGGACTAAATGGCATACCGAGGAATAGTTAAATAATTGTTTAAATCAGGGGTTCAAAACTACAGCCCACAGGCTTATCTGGTGCCAAGTATGACCGGTATGGCCCACATGATCAATAAAAACCTGCCTTGTTATATATACAGTCATCGCATACATTGTGGGGATTCGTTGAGATCAATATTAAACCCAAACTATTCAGTAAAACACCTATAAAACACTCTCCCATACCTATAAGACATTGCGCTCTTTCATGGAAGTTATTTATTGCTTCCTCTTTCCACCACCTGTGTAAGTTGCCATTTTTGTCAAAGAGCCGTCCTTTATCATCAAACCCATGAGTTATTTCATGTCCAATAACAACACCAATTCCCCCATAGTTAAGACTCTTAGGAAAGTAACGATGATAAAATGGAGGCTGCAATATACCGGCAGGAACCACTGATGATAACAGAATTAAAAATTATTATATTAACACCAATTACTACTATTAAATTAAATATTTAAAAACATAACTATGTTAAAAAATTGATTTGATCGAAGCGAAAATAGAAATCATAGACAAAATTCTAGAAGAACAGTTGATAATCTGTTATAAAAATCTGTAAAACAAAATTATTTAGTTAGTTAGTTTTATAAATTGAACTTTTTAAAATTGTTTATCATGTTTGAGGGTACTTAAGGGTTTTACATCTACTTCTCAGGATGCACATTCAAACTTTCTTGAGTTTATTGCAAGTACACATGGACAAAGGTGCTTTGACTTAATGAAAGCATATATGCTCTGTTTTCATAAATATACTAACGGTATGTCCCTGCGTTTTTTTTTTTTAATAAAGTGCAGGATAAATAAGGCCCGAAGATGATATCGTACCCGTTATTGAAACATTGCCTGTATAAATAAATAGTACCTGATTTGCAAGTCAACCGCTTTTATTTTACTGTATTGAAATTGAATAATGTATGCCTTACTGTTTAAATTACTTGTATTACTTGCTAACGTACTTGCTAACTTGCCAACGCCCACCCTTGGCAGTTGAGCCATTTAGCGACCAGTAGAGATGGGCCTCCTTGAAGATGGGACTGTTGTAATCCTGGGCCTGGTCCAGGGCTGTACAATCATTAAGGTTTCGGAATTCATAAGTTCATCACCACACAGCAGACACTCCGAGGTCGGTAGCACATGGATGTAATGGAGGGGATCAGCAAGGTAATCATGACCGTTCTTCAATCTGAAAGGTGCAACGCTAACAGCTCGGGGCAATTAGTTATCCTAGTCAATTAGTCCCCTAGTCACAAGACTTTCACAGAGTTTTCCTGCTAAATCGAACATCATTCCATTTTTTGGTGGACATCTTTATTAGGGACCTGGAGGACTGTAGTGAACTCAGATGCTCGGGCTGATGGAGGCTTGTTCCCTGCTTGGCTAGTTGATCAGCCTTTTCATTGCCAGTAATGTTTACATGGCTCGGGATCCACTGGAAATTAAGTACCCACCCGGCATTTATAAGAGCATTTAGTTTTCTTCTCTTGTCTATGGTTCTACTACAATCAGTCTGTGAGTTCCCAGAGAGGTTCAAGATGGTGGTCTTAGAGTCAGCAAGAAAACAGCCTTAGTTGGAGCAGTCAGGTTCTCATGTTCAATTGCTACAGCATATATGGCAGCTACCTCACCGTCATAGTTGCTAAGGCGGGTTCCGACAGGAGAAAATCCCTCAACTGGTATGCAGCACCTGTTTCGCCTGATCCATCAGTGTAAATTTGGGACTATTATAGTGCATGGTATTTTTCATTGATAATTCGGAGGCCTGCACTTTTAAGTTCCTGATCCGAAGAGACATGCTTCAGCAAGTGGTGGTCTGTCAGGAGGAGCTCTGCCTCAAGGAGCAGTCCTGAAAAGCAGCAAGTGGAGCTGGTTCTCCAGGAGTGACTCCATACTTTTTATAAAGATCCTGGTAACAGGCAAGGGATGTTCGCTGGGTTTTTAGTCTATCTATGAGTTTAAAGTACTCATCCCAAGATTTGTTTGTTCATTTAAATCGCTCTGAGAAACATATTGCTGACCTCTCCCTGCATATTTGTACCAGTTCAATCTCAGTTTGAGCCTCCATTGCAGCAGTAGGGGTGGACTTTGCAGCACCAGTTATCACTCTTAAGGCATTGTTTTGTGCAAAATAAAGCAAATTTGTGGTGCATTTACTGGCTGTGACTGTCATCTAACTACCAAATTCTAAAATTAGTCGTATATATATGACTTGTAGGCAGTCTTTAGAACATTTTGGTTATCTCCCCAAGTAGTAACTGTTAGTCTCTTGTGTAATCTTGTTCTTTTTATAGCATTTTTAGCACTTTGGGCAATGTGTGATTTCCATGACATATGTCAATCCAATCCAACTCCCAAGTATCTTGAAATATTGTTCCTAGCCAACATTGATTTCTTATATGTTAAGCTCCCCTTTGGTATTTTGGTGGAAAGGGAGAAAAGTTGGAACGTGGAGATATACTATTAAAGCCTACAAGGATTGTGTTTGGTTATATGTCTTATACGATGGTTTCATAGGCAGGCAAATTTCCAGATGGGTTGTACAAACCAATGATACTGAAATGTTGCTGGTTCTTCCAAATGTCAACTGCGACCGCCGTCAGCTTATCATCTACCTCCATTTCTAACAAGATCTAAGGTTTCGCTGGGATTGAGTTTCTACTTGAGAAAACCAGAGGCCACTTGTCTTGAACGTTTCAGTACAGTGGTACTGTAGCCGTCAATCTAGTAAAAATCTGGGGTCTCAGTTGCAACCCCTGTTTCAGAGATGTAAAATAAATCCACGATGAAGTGTATAACATTTTGTTTAAATTGTAGGAATTATCATTAAGGCCTCCAGCATTCCAAAATATAATGCAAAGGTCTATGTTGAAACCCGGAGAAGCACTGTTTTTTGTAAGGTTGTTCACCATCTTGAAGTCAGCACTTTTACAGGCGATATCTTGTACAGATAGTTTGGATTACGCAGGGGGCACCAAGAGCAGGCGATCTTCATCACCCCCTTAATTATGTTTATAAAACCACATATTTTATAATTAACTGTAAGTTTTGCATATAATGACGGGGTTATAATAATTATAGATTTTAATTATAGTGATGATGTTTCAAACTGGAAATTATTTAGTATAAATAGCTTTAAACTCATATTCTATATATTAATGTTAAAATTAAAATAATTGTGAATTTATAAATGTTTTCAATCTTTTACAATTCCCTATTTGAATAAACATTCATTATTAGTACTTTGTATTTATATATTTTAAAATTTATGATGAGTGTTTAACAGATGAGATACAAATGACTCAAAAATAATTCAAAATTTGTATTACATTTTATGTCATATTTACCACGCCTAGAATTTTTATGGTGACGTAATTTTATTTGACATTATTATTGTTTGTTAAATTACTGTATGTTCTATTTCTTCTATGCATATACAATCATATTTTATTTTGTATATTCATTTTGAAAATATCAATTGAAAATGTACTCAGATTTGGAGTGATTCAAATGTATTTGAAAAAACTGGGAACGTAGATAAGAATGGTAATTAGATATATTCTAAAGATAATATTAGTAAAATCTATTACTTAATACTTCAGTTAGAATTATCCTAACATCAGTTTGTATAAGTTTACTATAGACTTATATGTAAAATCTTTAGTAATGTGTACATCCTTTTTTAAATATTAATAAAAATACTGAACAAATATTTTTTTTACACAAAAATCTGCAAATTGAATAATTTTGTTGGTTACCCTTTTAAATATTTCATACCATGAATTAAAGATTAATAAAATGTATTAATGCTATTTAATTTAACTAATT
The DNA here is from genome assembly GCA_036971475.1 of Prosapia bicincta. Classification (NCBI taxonomy): domain Eukaryota; kingdom Metazoa; phylum Arthropoda; class Insecta; order Hemiptera; family Cercopidae; genus Prosapia; species Prosapia bicincta. The sequence continues at coordinate 1,711,531 of JBAIZL010000411.1, forward strand.
AAACAAATACCTACTAATTTGGTTTTTATTCCTACTGTAGTAAGCATTTACTACAGCTGGAGCAGTGTTCCACAAAGTTTTATTAACTGAACATCCAAGGTTGGATTGTTCAACTTTAGTAAGATGTTGCAATATGTTTAAGGTGTTCTCAAAGTACCTGTCAGGGTGAATATCAACCTGAAATTAGAAATAAAAAACCACTCTTAAAACTTTTATTATGGCCATAGTAAAAGTTTTATGGATATATTCTATTATAGATAAGCAATGGAGATTAATTTAACTGCAGTCTCAATCTTACAACTCTTAGGTGGTCCCCAAATTGTGTTGCAGCTACTGGAGAGCCTCATTGTTACGGACACTTTGACAATCACAGTTTGTGAATATACACAGTGTTGTAGTTAAAAGTAAAATTATTCAACTATTTTTAAAAAAAATGTGAAGTTAATATGACTTGCTAAACACAAACACGTTTTACTTAAATAATTATGTATGTTTCTATTGCGAAGTAATTATCTACTGAGGAATTTATTACAAGAATAACAGATTTTTATTACATTAAGTTATAAAATAAATTCCTCTGAAGTTGACTGTTTTGAAATTTGAAGATAAAGTGTTTGCTAGAATTATTAGAAACATTTCTTGGATAAGAGGAAACATTTTCAAATCAACAATTAAATAACTAGCAATTAAAATTTTAAAAATATCACTTCTTTAAATATTTTTCAAATATTTCTAGTTAGTTGTTTGCTAGTTTTTCTAGTGATACCTTGCAGTATTAGAAAACACGTTTTAAAAATTGAATTATAAATTTCATGGCCTAAAACAAGATATTTATGTGAAACTACTGCCATATTTAGTAAATCTTCAAAGATAGAAACATCTTGTAAACGACTTTGTAAATTTAATATTTAAATAAATTTATTAAAACCCAGTGAGACAATATTTAAGACTTTCTCTGTCAGTGATCATTGCTGTCCTGACACCTTTTTAAGTAGTTTATCTAAATTTTAATTTTGAAATAGTTTTTGTCTTGAATTTGCTGTTTTTGAAAGTAGAACACTATTGTAAAATATGTTTAAAACATTTGGAGTTAAACATACGTGTTAAAGATAATGGTTAAAGATTTTAAAAGCACAATTACAAGGTTTAAAATAAATACAAGCAATTTCCATCTTTTAGATCATAAAAATTAAAATAATAAAAACTTTAAATAATTACAAAAATTAAATGTTATAAATTATTAAAATCAGTAATTTGTCATATAGAATCTAAAATTTAGAGCTAAAATTATTTTCATTAGTTCACAGTATATAATATCATGATATACTTACATCTCTGTATCTAGCTTCAAGCTGGTTTGGATCAAGGATAAAATCTGGATAACCTATTCGGAGCATCATGGCTTCCACTTTTTCAGATGCAATGAATTTAGTTTCCGTATCAATCCAGTCTATCATTTCAAGGTTATCCTGAAAGGCTTGCTGAATTTCTTTAGTCATTACCAGTGTCTAAATGGAATAATATCTTTTATTACACTATTAATGTTAGACAATAAAATTTTATATTTACAAAATCTGAATGATTAGCAGAACTTTGCCTTTTTATGGATAAGGGAGGAGGCGTTTACAGTGGTTCGATCATTAACATAAGTTAAATAAATAGAATAATTTGTGTGTGTGTGTAAAAATCATCTTAAACAAAGAAATATATAGCAGTATACTTAGCTTATATTCATTAGTGTAAATTGATGTATCAAGTAAATGTTATCAAATTTCCATTATGTAACATTAAAAATTATAAAAAGTAATTTTACATTCATGGGCTCTAGAAGCTTTAGGAAGTGAAGGTGTCACTAAATAATAATAATAATAATAATATATATATATATATATATATATATATATATATATATATATATATATATATATGAATTGTTACTATCTGGATCTCGCTCTTCTACTGTTGTTGGGTTCACCTCGTCAATGCTGGATGAGATTCTAGCGAAATGTTGGAACTGCGAATTTATGCACTGCAGAATGAACGGATGTACTCCAGATAGTAACAATTCATCATATTTTTCCATCCGTGAAGGAATACGTATCAGCATATATATATATATATATATATATATATATATATATTAATTCTATACTAATTCTATTAGTGCTAGCTGATTGATTATCTTTCAATGTCTTCCCTATTTTTATTTAGATTTTTTATCATAGTGGATATTTATTTTTCATATTGATGTTTGAAATCTCCATCCCCAAACCTTGTATTTATATATAGGGAGATTCAGGAAAACACATTAATAATTTGAGAAACAACATAGAAAAATAAGAAAAGTCAATATAAACATAGAATCGGAAATTGTTTCATTTGCTAGTTACGCCTAATAAAAGTTTTTACTTTGATTGAAATCCTCCAAGAAATAAGAAATCCTCCAAATAATAATCCTCCAAGAAATAAAGACACTGTTGATAAGTGGTGTAAATAATGTTTTATTAATGATCTCTGACCTGTTGTTTTTTATCAACGACCATGGACCACCCTCTAGCTTTGATATATGTATGCCTGTATATGCCTGCTTGTATGCACATGTATATGTACATACACACACACACACACAAACTTTCTATAGCAGGTGAAAAATTATATAATTATTGTGTTATTTAAATGTTATTAAAGAAAAATCCAGTTATTTTTATAAAACACTAAAAATACTCATACTATATATTGTAACTTTTTTGAATAGCAAGTAAGAAAGGCAGTATGTATAATATAATATAAATATGTAAGTAAATTCAAACCATAAAATAACCAATTTTAAAAAAAGAGAAAAATGTAAACATAATCTAAATTGCAAAATAGTAACATTTAATCACAAGTTTAGAACAATAACCACTATAAAAAAACAATATAATAGAAACAATTCAATGTGTAACAGTTTGAAAAGAACACTAAAACCATGTAAATAAAAGTAAAAGCCTTTAAGTGTTAAGAAAGTGAAACCATTTTAGATTGCACAAATTAACCAAAACGGGATGGCTGGCGTATTAAGTGAGGTGCGCGCGCATTGTGAACAGAACAGCTGATAATTTAAACTTAGTCGGAAAAAATAATATTTAAATGCAGTCACCTGCAAAGAAATTAAAATCTAGTTATTAAGAACATGAAATATACCAAAGGCAGTGAATACATCATCCGTAAAGCCGGTAACAACAATTAAAAAAAGGAAATAGTTGGTTTAGCCATTTTTAAATGCGTGGCTTAGCGTCGCTTCAGTTGCACACACCTCCTCAAGCAAGACAGACGTACTTCAGAATTGGCCAATAAAATTTAACGAATTTAAACTTAGTGCGGGAGTGTTAGTATCAAATTCAATTAACAGTACAAAATACTTTCAAGAAAATTAATTGAAACTATTTATTTAGAAAGATTTCATTAAATATTTTGATAAAGGCCGAAAAGTGGAATCTTACAATCTAAAACACTTAAGTATCTAGGCTAGATCCATTACTACACCATTATTTCCTACTACACCATTACTACACCATTACTTATTACTACACCATTACATTTCCATTATTTGGAAATTTTGCAATCAGACATTTATAAAAGAAAAAGAAACCAGTGAATTTATTATAAAATCAAACTATAAAAAAAAACATTTAGAAAGAATATTAAGGGACAATTTTACCTAGAAATAAATTAATTTGTAACATAGTTTATAACATTTATAGCTTAGATTTTTTTGTTCTTGTACTTTAGAGTGCCAAATAAGATTTCATTATTCAAAATTTAAAACCTACCAGATAACCCGAGATTAAGAGAGCTTGTGCTAAACCAAAATTAAAATCAGTTTAAGCTAAATTAAATAAAAATTGTTGCTGCCCAAAAGAGAAATACAATTTAGAGTAATAAGACTTATTATAATAGAGGAAACTTATAATAAATTTGTAAAACCTAAAAAAAAGAAAAAAATTGTAATTTATTAATAGAACTTATAATTGCTAAGAAATTGTTTTAAATGATACATTAAACTTGTTATTAAAAAAAGAAAGCTCTAAAAAATTTATTTATCTTAAAATAAATTAGAAAAGTTACTAACCTACCTTGATTAAAATTATTGAAAAATACATTTTAAAGACACATTCATAATATTCAAAATAATAAAAGAAACTATTACAATATATACATATATATATATATATATATATATATATATATATATATATATATATATATATATATATATATATATATATATAAAGAAATAAGTCAAAATACAAATACAAGAATTATTATTGAATTTACAACTTATTATTATTGTAAATTTATAATAATTCTTTTATTTGAATTTTGACTTATTTCCTTTATTAATACACAAGAATACATATTGTGATATATATATATATATATATATATATATATATAAATTATTTATTCACTGAAATTTTACTACTTTTACGCCAGAGACTTTTGTAGAGGGAAAGAAATTGAATGTTTTGTTCATCAGATAAATTTAATTAGTATTTATTTAAATTTATTGTTTGACAATTTTGTACATTATAGACCACTTGAATTTATTGTTTGAAACAATATCATTGTAAGTAGAAAACTAAAATCTGACAGTTTGGTAGGTTGTAAAAACTTTGATAAACGTAATTATGCAATCATTCACTGCAAATCAGATGTCCCCTCCAATGCATGATAGGAGCTTCATTCCACATGTGCTAATTTTGTGATTTTGATTAATTGTTCCATATCTTGCCACATGCTCCTTAACCACTTAAAAACACATGTTAAAACCAGCACTGCGATCACTGGATCAACTTTCAAACTAGGCACATCCTGCTAGAAACCGCCATAACTTATCTTAACTCTCTCTACAAGTAGTTTTAGCAAGTGTATATGTTCTTAATTTCTCTTTTACTATTTGCAATTTTAACTTTAACTCTCTTCCTATCACTCAAATTTCACTATTAAAGAATAATTGTGTAAAAATTTTTTTGCTGAAACTTATAAAACTTTAGTGATTTCTTTGTACAGGTGACTGGGTAGCACCTCATTTTCTGAAGATATGTTTCTCAAATACGATTGGGTTCAAGATAGGAAGCTTTCATTCTTTCACCTGGCTTTCAAAGAAGCTTTTGTCAAAAATATAAACTGATATGAATTTCTTTTTAAAATTATATTTAGTTTTAAGAGTGCATGCCTTTTTAAATAATTTGTTCATAGTCATTCAATGTTTTAAAGTAGAACTCACGCTTTTTTAATTAAATGTGAGTCGTCCTCTGGTAATTTGGTTATATCTGTTCTCTTCTCAAAATAAGATCGCTAAATTCATAACAACTTGCCTCAACTTTGAAAGACAGTTGATTAGCTGTAACATACCTTATAATGGCCTTTAGATACATTCGTTACAGAACAGGGTATGAACCACAACTCTGCCAAATATGTAAAGCACAAGTAGAAAACCAAGGGTATTCGTTGTTACTTAAGCTACTGCTAATAATGTCTCAGAGGGTACGTTTGACTCATCTACTCACCCATTCACAATCACTCAGTCGCATGTGCCTGTGCCTAACTCTCCACTCCTTGGCTTACTTTCTTCAAAAAACCTACTCAACTGCCTTATCAAGTTAACAATTGAACACGCACATTACCTCCTTTAACTTTTTTTTTTCAGCCACAGACTATGACAGCCCCACTACCACTTGTTCCTTCTGCAATGGCATTCACGGCATATTTCTTCGGAAAATATTTATGTCTGTTTCTGTTTCTGAATATTACCGCCAGGAAAAACAACACTGACATCGCTTTAACTATTCAGGCACACATTTCGAAGCTAAATGGGCTTTAACAAAAACATGCCATCACACTTATAATATGCTGCTACATAAGACTGTTATAATGAAGCAGGTAATATAATAATATTATTATTTAAAAAGCACTAAGTATATGTAATGCTGAGAAATGTATAAGGTTTTTTATATCTCATTATTTTAAACTTTTTTAGTAAATACTTTCATACAAACCTATATATTTTGTGGATTGGAAATGAATATCTTTGATTTTGATAGTTATCTTTTAGCAAAGCTTGTCACTATACAGAATATTTTAAATTTTGTTCGGTTAAAAGTCAGAAGTTGTAATCTATCATTCATTTTTTATATTTGCATAGGTAAAAACTATAAAATTATGTATTACCTAAAATTATGTATTAAATAAATATAGGAATTATATTTGTGTGCCTATAAGAGTATATACACTTGTATTAATAGAAATACATAATTCTGTCTCCTTATGCAGTTATATTTTTCTGTAATTTTGAACAAACAGTAGGATCATATAAATTTTTTTAATGTTTAATTCTTTTACCATTTTAAAATCTTATATTTTATTTAAAACATTAAATTCACATGGCTCTGAAAAATTAATTTCGCCCCTTCTATTAAGTTAATTTAAGAATTTTAAACTTTCTTAAGTCATTGTTGCTACTTCATATCAAATATAGTAGAGTCTCGATAATTCGAGGTAGATGGGACCGAGACCCCCAATTACCGAAAACTTGGATTGCACAGAAAAAGGTTCCTGTGCTTCAGAAAAAATAGGAGTTTTAATGAACCCTATTAAAAATGCACTAAATAAGTTTATAGAACTTTATATAAACCTTTCTTGGAAGCCAGACTCATTTCCTGTGTATACTGTATTGATATAAACAATTCTTGGAAGCTCGATTCATAATTTACTTTCAAATAGATAAAATAGGCTCGAATTTAACAGAAGCTTGAATTATCGGGAACTCAGATTTTCAAGACTCTACTGCCTACATATCAATAATATTTCAATTAATAATTTAAAGTTTATTGTTGTAATCATCTTGAATTCACTGATTAAACTATAATTAAATAATACTTAACTAAGTGAATACATAAGGGCTTACTTGCTGAGCCGTTTCGAAACAATTGTTCCTTTTACAAAGCAATGCCTCACGAAACACATCACCAAGTAAGCCCTTATGTATTCACTTAGTTAAGTATTATTTAATTATTGTAATAATTTAAAATTTTGGTTTTACCAATAATATAAAAATCATTAAAAATATACTCATAAATATTATACAAATATATTCTGCACTCATTCCTAAAACAATATACTTGTTTATACATTTGTATATTTTACACATAAAATAAGTAACTACTACAAGAATTGAAAAACACTGCCAGACTGGGACTTTATAGTGATGTAAGGATGTGCCAGATATAACTTTGAGAGAATGATTTAGAATCTATTCTAAAAGTTTCAAAATGTTCAAAATATTTATAATAAAAACTTATCTATCCTTCAGGCTTGTGAACAGGTTTAATGTTTTGATAAAGAAATATATAAATTTTACTCAGCTGCGTGGAATGTGTTACTTCATTATATAATAAAAGAACAAATAAATTGTCTTACATCATTCTTACTGTACTCATCAAAGTACTTCTCAACAAACATAGAGCCCACAGCCATTCCTAAATTGCTGTTCACTTGAGCAACACAGTTTTTCCATCGGGGCGGCGATTTTTCTCTTCCAAATAAGACAAAATAGAATTTTTGTTTTGCATCTTGAAAGCGATCGTCTAAGTTGTTAACTCGGTGCCTTACAAATCTCCATAGCAAGTAGTTTGACACTGTTCTGCCAAAAAGAATCACCATTAATTATATATTAAAATGAGATTAATTATAATATTTTACAATAAAATTTGATAAAATATAGAGTAATGAAAATTGTTTAAATTTGTACCCATAAATTAGAAAATAATATTTTTTTCATTAATCTCATTAGACAACTAATAATGTGTATGCTTTAATGGTGTATGGCCAGTGTAATATAAAAATGTTGTATGAGTATAATATTCTTCACATGTTTCAACAAGTTCTAAAAAAATATTACATATAAATAATAAGGTGTGATATATTTATAAATAAACTGAAACAATATTTTCTAACAATATAGATGTACAGGAGAAAATAGAGGGACAAGGATTAATCCTAGCAGAGGGGGAAGGAATACATAGAGAAACCCCAGCAGTTATACAAAATATATAAGCAGGAATTTTACATAGTAACAGAAAACTTCTAGATTTCTATTAAAGGTCTGTTTAAATTATGATCAAATAAATCAGTCTGTTTATATGTTATGTATTGTATTTATTTTATGCACAAATACAAACCATTAAAATTAGTCAATCAGTATAAATGTATATTCAAAACTACGAGGGCCGTTTTTTTTTCAACCTCCGGTGGGCCATAAATAAAAGACAATTGAATAGAACATAATTATTTTATTACCAAAATGTATGTACACTTATGCTTATTTCTCAACATAATCACCCTGAAGATTGAGGCATTTGTCATACCTGTGGACAAGCTTTCCAATACCCTCTTCATAAAATGTTGCCGCCAGTGAATTTAAATGAGTCTTGACCGTGTCTTGAAGTTCCTCAGTAGTCGGAAAGTGCTGACCTCCAAGCCATTTCTTCAGTTCAGGAAAAAGATGGAAGTCGCTCGGTGCTAGGTCGGGACTGTAAGGTTGGTGGTCGAAAATTTCCCACTTAAATTGTTCAAGAAGTTGTTGGGTTACACCTGCAGTGTGAGGGCGGGCGTTGTCATGCAGCAGAACAATTCCTGATGTCAGCATGCCTCTTCTTTTGTTCTGAATGGCTCGCTGCAAACGTCGTAAAGTTTGGCAATAAACAGCTGCATTAATTGTGGTCCCAGGCTGCATGAACTCCACAAGCAACGGACCTTTTTGGTCCCAAAAGACCGTAGCCATAACTTTTCGGTTGCTGAAAGTTTGCTTGAATTTTTTGGGTTTATTCGGTGAATTTGTGTGCATCCATTGTTGAGATTGTTGCTTTGTTTCGGGTGTGTCATGAAGAATCCAGGTCTCATCTCCGGTTACAATTGATTTTAAAAAATCTACTCCTTCATTGCAATAACGTTCAAGGAATGTCAAAGCTGAAGCCATTCGGCGAGTTTTGTGGGTGTCACTCAACATCTTTGGCACCCAGCGAGCACAAATCTTTTTGTAGCCTAAATGTTCAGAAACAATAGAGTACAGAGAAGATCTCGACATTTCTGGAAATTCCAAAGACAAAGCACTTATTGTGAATCTACGGTTTTCTTTAACCACTTTGTCAACTTGTTCAACAAGATCGTCTGTAGTGACAGACTTGCGTCCTTGACCTCCTTCATCATGCACGTCGGCTCGGCCAGTTTTAAACTTACGACACCATTCCCGCACAACACCTTCACTCATAATGTTTTCTCCGTAAACACGGCACATTCTCCGATGGATTTCTGCTGCACTATTCCCTTCTGCTTGCAAGAAACGAATAACACTTCTCAACTCACATTTGGCGGGAGAATCAATAGACGCGGCCATGTTTACCCGACTGCAGCTAAGCGCAAACTGGCTACTTGAACTCGGGAGTGACAAAAGTTGTAGTGGGGAAGATGCGCGATCGACTGCTGCGCACAGGGCCGGTCTGTGACCTTTCTAGCCATCATGGCGTGCGATCGGAGGTTGAAAAAAAAACAGCCCTCGTATAATTTCTTACACACAAATTTCTTGCAATTTTTCATTCACTTTCAGAAATTAAAATTTGCACATTATGAAAATAAATTACTTATAACTGATACTCTTTAAATTACAGTAATTTTGCGAAGAAAATATTAACTTATTACCTTGGTGAAGTTCTTTCTATCAAAGGAACAAGTTCTTGCACATAGCGAGTGGCAAAAATTACAACAGGTTCCGAGTGATTACATTCACGATCCAGAACTAAGGATAGGTAATGGTGCCAATTGACCTGTGGGATGTATGCTTGCAGTTCCCCTACAGTCATCCTTTGGTATAATTCACTGACATTGCGTCTTTCATCGGGTGCAGATGTTATCTAAGAAATAGTTAACCTTATAAAATAAAACTTGCAGTTTTTTTGTTGTGTATCGTAAGGTTTTTTTATACACTTTTGGTATTAACTTGGCAATAAAAAACCACTACTTACTGATATTTAGCTGACGCATTTCACACTAGATCAGTGCATTTGAATGTGCTGACATAGTGCAAAACCCGTCTGCTGAAAACATTGGTGAGTAGCGTTTTTTATTTTATTTTTGCCAAGTTAATACCAAAAGTGTCTAAAATAAATTGACAAAATAAACCTGTTAATTAGTTTAAATTTATAGTTGAATATTTTAATTAGATTTTTAATAATTAATCAAATTTACAATTTTGTTTGTTTTCTAATTTGGTGGTTATTACAATTTTAAAGAATACGAGGTCTGTTCAAAAAATACGCGGACTGTTTGAATTTCGCTGCTCTAGTTAGTTTCAGGAGAATCCGCTTGGTGTCGCTAGGTTCGTATAAATCAGCTAACTAAAACGCGGTATTTCAGTCGCAGATATCTTCATTTGTTGATGAGTTACACGCAGTTTAATAAAGAGTGTTTTTTCGTTTGTCGGATTGTAAAATGGACAGCCTGAAAGAGCAACGAATTGCTGTGAAATTTTGTTTAAAACTAGGGAAATCTGCAACAGAAACATTTGCCATGCTTAACATGGCCTACGGCGATGTTGCCATGAAATGTACTGCATGTTTCAAGTGGCATGAACGTTTCAAGGGTGGCCGACAGTCGATTGATGACGATGAGAGTCCTGGACGTCCTTCAATGTCAACTGACAACCCACACGTTGACAAAATCTACACCCTGGTGCGCGAAAATCGACGTTTGACCATTAGGGAGCTTTCCGAAGAGTGTGGGATATCAGTTGGGTTTTGTTATGAGATTTTGACTGACAAATTGAAGATGCACCCCTTCACTGCGAAATCTGTGCCACGCCTGATGACCGACGACCAAAAAGCCAATCGCGTCCGGGTTTGTCGGAAACTGCTTGGTCGTTCAAATGAAGATTAGAACTTTTTGTCAAGAATTATAACCGGAGATGAATCATGGGTGTATGGCTACGACATTGAAACGAAGGCCCAATCATCCCAATGGGTGAGTCAAACGTCCCCAAGACCCAAAAAAGCTAACCAAGTTCGGTCGAATGTGAAGGTGATACTGACATTTTTTTTTTTATGCTAAGGGTGTTGTTCACTACGAGTACCTCCCTGAAGGCTCTACAGTCAAACAGATTACCTACATTGAAGTACTGAAACGTCTGAGGGACGCCGTCCGACGCAAAAGGCCAGAACTGTGGAGAAGTGATAACTGGTTTTTCCATCACGACAACGCTCCAGCTCACTCAGAACTCGTGAGTTTTTGGCCAAACACTCGATCACTGTTCTTTACCACCTCCCCCCTACTCACCTAACCTTGCTCCTTGTGACTTTTTCTTATTCCCAAAACTCAAAAAACCAATTCTTTGCTCCTTCAGGCTGTCCATTTTACAATCTGACAAACGAAAAAAACACTCTTTACTAAACTGCGTGTAACTCATCAACGAATGAAGATATCTGCGACTGAAATACCGAGTTTTAATCAGCTGATTCATACGAACCTAGCGACACCAAGCGGATTCTCCTGAAACTAACTAGAGCCGCAAAATTCAAACAGTCCACATATTTTTTTGAACAGACCTCGTACGTTCAGAAACTCAATATTAGATTTGTAATTCAGGAAGTAAAGTATAAAACCATGTAATTATTCTTAATATGTAAATGTTCTGCAACATATTGAATATCAAATAGTATACATTTGTTATATATGTGTTATGAAAAAAGAGGCAGCCATAATTTGCTGTATGTAAGGAAATTTGCTTCTTGCAAGAAATGTATGCAAAAAACAGCCAAAATTTGCTACATATAATTAATTCGTGTTGAAGGGAGCAACAGTGATGTTAATAACAGTGATATTACATTATTTTTTAATGTAATGTATATATTAGAAATAATATGTTTAATTCACACGTCATATACATATATCGTGATATTTCACGTTGTCCATTATTTTTCCATTGTACTGACTTTATGAAGTTTAATTTACACTAAAATTATTGTACTTAGTGGTGGAAAAAATTGTTTACAATTAATAATAATAACTTCATATATATAAATAATGTTTTAAAGAAATTTTTTCAAAAATAATTTTTGGTGAGCACTGAACTAAAATCTCTTAATAAAAGATTCAAATAAACATTGTTATAAAATACAACATTGTTTTTACTTAGCATAAAACAATATTAAATGTAAAATAATATAAATGTATTAAAAGATAAATACTGTTTGCAATAAAAATTAATAATTTGTTTCCTACCTTTGCCAATTCTGTTTCAAATCTAATAATTTCATCAGCTTGTATCTGGACGAGATCGCTTTCAGCACCAAGTAGAGTTGCTATTTTACTCAGGTACTCTTTGTAAGCTTCCAAATAAGGGGAGTTAGAAGGTTGGAGGTAGTAATCTCTTGTAGGCAAACCCAGACTGGTTTGGTCAAACTGTTTAAACATATTTGCACTTTTTATGTATAATAAATGAAAGTATTATATTTCTATATGCCTTTCAATTTATCCTGATAAACACAAGTTGTTTAAAAAATTTAATCAATTCCTACATATTTTGACAAAGAAAAATTTATTTTAATTACTTTTTATAAAATAATTACATAATATGAATATGCATATACATATGACAGAATCACACTATTAAGTGGCAGAATAGAAAGTGAAATTAATTATTACAATGAATTATTTCATTTAATTAATGAATTCATGTTTGAAAAGAATGTACTTGAAACTTTGAGTGGATGAATAAAAAAAATTTCATTAACGATTGAAAATTTTAAAAAGATATATTTATTTATTAGTGTTATCTTTTTTAGTATTAAGTTGATAACCTCCTTAACAGCTCTTACATTTAGCATCAAGTTAAGTTGCAAATACTCTATACTATAATGTAGTGTATATATATATATATATATATATATATATATATATATATATCAGTTTCACTATAATATACTTCATTATCGGACTTCAACTGACACCGTAATTATTCTTTGAAAGTTTAACTCGCATGTATACCAAGTAAGATTCTTGTTTAAGTACATTATAGTGCAAGTCATAAGTAAATACAAGAAAACAGTGTTGTGAATTTAAATGTGTGTATGTGCGTTTTTTTCTTTTATTACAATAGTATGATATCTTGAAATGATGAAAATACGCATGAATAAAATGATCAAGCTCATATCCTTATAAACTTACAATGTGCAAATATTCTCAAACCTGTTCCATTTGTAACATAGGTGTTTTAAAATGAGATGTTTTTAAGGGGTAGAAGTATGAATGTTGCCTTCAGATTTTATTGTTAATGAATTACGGTAGAATTTAAGAAAGGTACATTCAGTGAAGTGATGCTATAGGCCATAAAAATTAAAGTATTCAAGCCTTACAGATTTGGGCAGAATAGTTGTTTAATAATGTTACCTAGATTAAATGAGTGAAACTGTTGTATTTTGAATTTTCAAATTTTATTCCTTGCTTTGAAATGTGAGGCGACTATCTTCATGAAAGTTTAGCTAATCTTAACCACATTAAAAATAAAATAGGAAAAATATAAATTACAATGTATTAAATATGGTGATATGTTTTGTTGTAATATAGTTAATAAATTAAAAACTTTTCAAAAACAAGAGTACTTTTAATGCATATATTATTCAAAGCTTTTTGCCAATAAAACAGTACCAACATCTTCAGGAAAATAATTAGATAATTATTTTCCTGAAGGTGCTGGTACTGTTTTATCGGCGAAAAGCTTTGAATAATATATCCATTAAAAGTATTCTTGTTTTTGAAATGTTTTTAATTTATTAAATTACAATGTTACAATGTACTATGTTTTTTATTTGTATTTTGCAATAACAGTCCCATTACATTTGTCAACAAGGTTATTGTTGGGAATAACGGTTCTAACAATAACATGGTTAATGTTGGGAATAATAGTTCTAACAATAACATGGTTACTGTTGGGAATAACAGCTCTAACAATGGAAATTTTTCAGAAAATATTTTCCTCATAATTACTAGGAGCAAAGTCATTTTTAAAAAAATCATATTAGCTTTGAATTATGTAATATTTTAATTAAAAGTGTAATTAGTTATTAGATAGGTTCTTGGAACATATTTAGTTACCTGTTTTACTATGTTAGGCCTTGCAAACATCAACTGACAAACGATTGTTTTAATTACAGTCGTGAATTCTTTAGAAATATGAAGTAATTTTGGAATGTAAATTAAAAGCAAAAGACAAATAGCAATAGCAGGAACAATGTGGTTGAGTAATAACTATTGCTGTATGTTTCAGACAATGGCTGCAGGACCTTCTTCAGTTCACACCATGGGGCCTAGTAGTGAAGGTGTGACTGCAAGGACTTCTACAGTTAAAATCATGGGGCATAGCAGTGAAGGGGAAACTGAGGATTATAAAGAGGCTGTTTGAAAATTTATGAACGTAATGCCAGTCCTAGTAAACCAAATAAGATGGGAAAGGCAGTGTCATCTATTATGCTGTTTTGTTTGGCATTAGGGCATTGTTTAATAAAACAATGCTGTTTGTTTTTTTGTATTTAAAAATTTTACTCTTTGCTTTAAAAAGTGAGGCAACTGTCTTCATGAAAGATTAGTTGACCACATTAAAAATAAAATAGGAAAAATATAAATTACACTGTTATTAGATTATTTCTTTGCGTTTTACAATAACAGTCATATTACATTTGATAACGTGGCTGTTGTTGGGAATCACGGTTCTAACAATGGGCATTTTTCAGAAGATATTTTTCTCATGTGCTTGTAATTACTAGCAGCAAAGTAATTTTTCTTTAGAATTAGTGCAAATATATTAATCTTAAATTATATGATATTGTTAATTAGTTAGATACGTTTTTGTAAACATCACCTGACAAACCTTAGTTCTAAGTGTAGTTGTAAAAAGAATATAATTATGAAGTAATTTTGGAATGTAAATTAAAAGCAAAAGACAAATAGCAATAGCAGGAACAATGTGGTTGAGTAATAACTATCACTGTATGTTTCAGACACTGGCTGCAGTGATGTTTCACACCATGGTCCCTAGCAGTTAAGGTGTGAATGCAAGGACTTCTACAGTTCACACCAAGAAGCCTAGCAGTGAAAGGAAAACTGAGTATTATAAAGAGGCTATTTAAAAATTTATCAACATAATGCCAGTTCTAGTAAACACTTTAAAATGTCAAAGGCTGTTTCTTCTAATTTGCTATTTTGTAGGGCTTGTTTAATAAAACAATGCTTAGCTCTTTTTATTTTGAATTTAAATTTTATTCCTTGCTTTAAAAAGTGACACAACTGTCTTCATGAGAGATTAACTAATCTCGATCACATTAAAATAAACTAGGAAAATTATAAATTAAATTGTATTAGATTATTTCTTTGTGTTTTACAATAACAGTCATATTACATTTGATAACATGGTTATTGTTAGGAACCACGGTTCTAACAATGGAAGGTTTTCAGAAGATATTTTCCTCATGTGCTTGTAATTACTAGGAGCAAACTCATTTTTCTTTAGAATCAGTACAAATATATTAATCATAAATTATGTAATATTTTTAATTATAATGTAATTAGTTATTAGATACATTTTACCAAACCTCAACTGACAAACCATAGTTCTAAGTAGAATTGTATATACAATAAAACTATCCAGTAATTTTGAAATGTAAATTAAAAGCAAATAATAATGACTATTGCTTTATGTTCCAGACACTGTGGCTGCAGTAAAAGGGAAACCGACGATTATAAAGATGCAAATTTATCAACCTAATGCCACTATGGCAGTTAATAAGAAAACACATCTTTTGAAAAGATGGACACTTTTGAATAAGTACATTTTTGCTTTGCAAAATTTAAAAATAAAGCTGATCCTGTCACCAATGTCTGGACACAAGTTGACTTAAGATGATACAAAGATACTTTCTATAATTTTTTCTCTATGTTGTCAGTGACAACAAGAGGCAATTCTTTTTTTCGTTATCAATTGTTTCATTTTTACAAGATTATTTACAATTAATCAATAGTACTCACATAAATCAGAGAAACCAAAATACAATGAAACTATTCATGGAATTAAAATGTATATTCTATTTTGTTAGTCTGCATTGCATAAATTACTTCCAATTGTCGGTTTATGTTTTAGCGCTTACTTAATTGTAAGAGTCTACAAAGGATGACAGATATTTACAATGTTCGATAAATTGGTGGTAACTTTTTTTTATTACTCTATATATTTTTAGAGGGTAAAGGTCAATTTTATGTTTGACCTTGTACCTTGAAAGTTTGTCTTTTTATGATGCTTAGTAGTTTAAACATTTTGTCAAACTATACAAGTAATATTTTTCAATGTAGTCACTTTTTATGGGCATTTACATTAGTAGTTTTATGCTTCATTCTGGTACCAATATTTTGTTTGTTTTATAGTATTAAGTGCTATGAACTTGGTTGGGTTTATGTAATTTATTGAATATTATAATTTTATTGTTAAACTTTGAATGGATTTTTCCAATAATTAAACCTGTGTATTTAATATTTCTGTTACAAATGATCCTTATTTTTGGTAAAGAGCTACATAAGGCATTTGAAAATAAGGTTGTGGTAGAACATATGTCCAGTAGTATCAAAAAAAGACTTCACTATATAACCCTTTATGGGCATCCTTTTTCGTTATTACCGAGTAATTATGTTTTTAAAAAGTATTTGTGTTTAGATTGATATTTTGACGCAGGTAAGAATGGCAGACATTTATACAGTATTTAAAGTGTTTCTTGATATAGTCATCTTGAATTCACTGATTAAACTAAATTTAAACTACTTAACTAAGTGAATACGTAATTGCTTACTTGCATGACGCGTTTCAATATAAAATGTAAATATTTTGTACTCCGATATTATGAGTGAATTGAGCAAATTTATGAAATATGTTTAGTAGGTTTTCTTTTATTATATCCCAAAATAATTATTATGTACTTGATTTTCTAGCTTAGTATTTAATATTGTTTAAACTTAAACTAATATATTTTTTATGCATCTTGTTACAGTGGATTATTCCTTTAACATTCTTTAAATAAAATTAAATTAAGGTTTGATATTTGTTATTTGCACTTTAATTTTATGTACTTGAATACGTAATTGCTTACTTGCATGACGCGTTTCAATATAAAATGTAAATACTTTGTACTCAGATTTATATTATGAGTGAATTGAGCAAATTTATGAAATATGTTTAGTAGGTTTTCTTTTATTATATCCCAAAATAATTATTACGTACTTGATTTTCTAGCTTAGTATTTAATATTGTTTAAACTTAAACTAATATATTTTTTATGCATCTTGTTACAGTGGATTATTCCTTTAACATTCTTTATATAAAATTAAATTAAGGTTTGATATTTGTTATTTGCACTTTAATTTTATGTACTTGAATACGTAATTGCTTACTTGCATGACGCGTTTCAATATAAAATGTAAATACTTTGTACTCCGATTTATATTATGAGTGAATTGAGCAAATTTATGAAATATGTTTAGTAGGTTTTCTTTTATTATATCCCAAAATAATTATTACGTACTTGATTTTCTAGCTTAGTATTTAATATTGTTTAAACTTAAACTAATATATTTTTTATGCATCTTGTTACAGTGGATTATTCCTTTAACATTCTTTATATAAAATTAAATTAAGGTTTTGTTATTTGTTATTTGCACTTTAATTTTATGTACTTGGTCTGCTTCATGCTCAAAAACATTTTATGCTGAAAATTGGTTGATAGTGGTTACAAACAGCTTTTTTGTGTGTAAATAATAAAAATATTTCCGACAAGTAAACAATAGTTTGCTTTATTAGGCTCTATAAGTAAAACAAATTAAACATCCAATGAGGATAGTGGTTATAGATGAATGCAGTCTTTAGCAAACATCATACTCGAATATTATAAATGTAATTTAATCTCTTAGAAAATTTTATCTATAATAGAAGGTTTATTTTAATATAAGTATGACGTTTAACAAATTGTAAATTTTACAATTTGTTTTTAAGAACAGCTCATTAATTTCAAGAAAAGAATTGACTGATATTTGTTACAATATAAGTTATTTAATCTTATATACCTGTATAATATATTCATCAGAGTTTTTTATATCAGGCCCAACCCACTCAGAGATTAAGATGTCATTGTTATAAAGTCGTAATTGTGCCATCAGTTCAATCCAATCAAATTTAGATGGATTCCAGTCTGGTTGTAAAATTGGCCAACCTCCAAGTTTATTTAATAATCTCGTCAAAGGTATTTCTTTCCTGTCTTCTAAAATATCTACAAAATAAAATCAGAATCAGTGAAACATAATAATTAATAATATTGAGCAAATAATTGTTTTATGGAATATAGTTTAAATTAAACAATAATACTATTACCTTACGTAAACATACTAAGATTCTATAATTATGTAAGAAAGTGTAATTGGATAATTTTGTATTTGCAAGATTCCATGTATCATGTTTATTATAGACAAATAATTTAACATTATTAATTTTATGCCAATGCAATAAATGAAGATTTTGAAATATATCGCTAGAACTATATTTCGAAAGAACCAGGTGCAAATTATTTATATTTCGTAGTAATAATTTATAATTTAAAACAAAATTTCTTTATTTTGTAATCATTAGGAATATTTTTTTTGTCAATGTTAACTCAACTGTATAATGAATATTTTACTTAGTATATCTGTATAGAAATATTAATAGCCAAAGTTTTCTTAAAGTTAGTTTGATTCAGTTTCCACAGTAGTATTTTTCAACTTGCACATAAATTATCCTAATAGAGCAATAAATACAGTGACAAATACATATTTTAACAGTGATAATTCGATCCGTAATGGCTTGCCGACAGATACCGGTATATAGTGTCCACCCACCGATTGCCAACCTCAGAGCTAGAACAGTGGGATTTTAAAAACGTGCCTAATACATGTAATAATACATCAAAGCTAGTTTTGCGTTAGTATTTAGGTCGGATTTAGAAACTATAAAATATTAAAAACTTTTCTTTAAGATGTTTTACAAGGGTTAAGAAAATTAGCCTGAGAAAACCTTCCATTCCATTTGAAATGGCCAAAACATTTATAAAACAAAGGACAGTAATCTGGATGAAAGTTTTAAATGAAGTCAAATTTAAAAGAAAGAACTTTGACAATGCAGAAGAAAAGACATTAATAAAGTACAGAAAACTTCCAGGCTAAAACTATTATTGTATATAAAGTTTAACATTGTGCAAACCCTGACTACTCACACCCTATTCCACGGACCTGGGAAGCGACCTTTTACAAAACTTCAAACTTATATGAGAAATTGTAGAGCTACTAAATCTTACTGGTTTTATAAATGATTTCAAAGTGGTAAACATATCATTTTTATAAATTCCTACTATGACAATAAGTGATTTAAAAAGGAAGTATTTTGATACAAAATAACAAATCTAATGATTTTGTATCTTAATTTACATGAAATTTCAAAGTTATAAAAAACTTTTTTGAGTCATCCTGTATTTTAATGTCTCAGAAATCTAAATAGCAGTATCATTTAAATAGTCATAATTTTATATATTTCTCCTGTATAAAAAAGCTAATGAATTTCTTTCTTTCAAATATGTTAAATTGATAAAATGGTAAACAAAGTTTGTTATTAAAAATTTAATCTTGTTTAATTTTCTTTAAAAACTTTAACATTCAAACTTAAGAATTGTTTTTCTATTAATTATATTGAATTTAGCAATAAATACTCTCAGAATCATCATTTTAAAGTGGGTGTTAATGCAATTGTCTAGAAATTTAAGTAAAGTATTTCTATAAAAAAATTATTTGCAAAAATACTATATTTTACTCTTACTAAAACATGAGTAGATGCCACATGAATAGATTCATTGTCTGTCATTAAGTGCATTCTCTAACAATGTTACTAAGATATCTTCAGAAAGTGAATATGTTTATAACAACATAATTTAAATCTGGAAATATTACAGTAATATAATAATTTAACTATATTTAAAAAAAAATGTGTAACGAAATTCTTGTTACAAAGATGATTCTAGCTAGCAAAGAAAATCCATTTGAAAGAAATTGCAAGAACAGGAAAGGAATTGAATGCATTATCCCAAAGAGAATAGTGGAAGATACTATATTATATTGGTTTGAATTATACTGTAAAGACATAAATGCACAAAGAACAAACTATATTTGCAAATGATCGGAAGCGTAATTTTGGATCATATCATGGGCAGTTAAATAGAAAATTTAATGTCACTTAAGTAAGAAGTAATACCATTGTTCATGCATGACTTATAGAGATGTTTTGCTTTAACGTAGGCTTCATTGTCGCTTTTTTTAATTTTACTCTCAAGTAGCTCCTTTAGTACAGAATCCAAAGATTCTCTCAATACTTCAAATGTATCAAAAGCGGCCTTGTCTTGAGGGATTGGGTTTAACTTTCCCCAGTTACCACAAGCATATTGGTAGAAGTCATCACACGGATCTGCACTCATATCCATGTATTGCTTCATTAGTTGACCTGAAAAAATCCTCTACCATTATATTTTCAGCTAAAACGACTTAGGCTATACTAATATGTTTAAAATAATGCATTAACTTATCATAGCTACTTCATTCACTCTGCATAGATAAAACCTGACAATCATCTTTAAAACAATATATTTTTCTGTTTGAAATTAGTGTTGTTAAAATTGTTTTTACATTCAGCACATTTCCAGTGAAAATCCAAAATGACAAAATAATTGATACTAAAAAGCAGAAGTAATCTAAAACTAAATAGTTAAATTCTAAAAAATTAAGTTACTTTATAAACTAAAGGAGTCATCCCTAAATTATGTAACGCTAAAATGGAAGATTTTAAAATCCCCTCCATAACAAACCGGTAATGGTAGTACCCCCCCCATAATTACGTGATGTTTTATCCTCCTTCTTTACTGAGGCAATTGCTTTAAATGCTGAATTTGTAGACCAATAAAGGAGTACTTCAAAAGGACCAATAAATATTATGGTAATAATATAATGAAAAATAAAACGAATTTTTTTAAAATGAATAAAACAGGAATAAGAAACAATTTTGTTAAATATGTGACCTTAAGTGTACTGGAAAACAAAATAAAATCAAAATTAACTTTAGATTGTGTATAAAGTCAGGACAATGTTAATTTCAACATAATAATAAATACTGTATTGTTTTATTAAAATGTGACTTAAATGAACTCAAACGCAGAGGGATGAACCCATTTGTAACATTGTCTGAGTCTACTCATCTTCCCACAGAGTAGTCATGAATGTCACGGCAGGCTTCTGAAAAAGATATAAATACATATGAGCCTATTTTAAAAATAGATTAAACTCCGCACATTGTTTACAAATACTATAAGTTTCAACAATTTACGAACAATCTAGTTTTTTGTTCAGTCCAGAGAACTCAAAAGTCCATCAAACTTGGTCATGCGTAATATAAATTTTGTATCTCTCACGACGAGTCATGACCGAGTGTGACCAAGTTTCGGTGAACTTCGGAGTTCACTAGATCGCCCTGAAAAGATGTTGCCATAAAATTTTTAAAAAAATTCTTTTGATAAAAACTGTTACTGATAAGTAACAAGTGATGCTTTAGTTGATACACGGAGACCGCGGTACATGTCTGTACAGGTCACCTGATCGTCGTACTATATACAGTGAGGATACTGCGATCGAGGTTACGGCTCCTCACATTTTTACGCCAATAATGCTCATAAATAGCAAGTTTAATAGGGTTCTTTAAATGCATGTTTTTTTGTAGATAGATTTTATTTGAGTTTATTATTAATATTTGGTACATTTTACTAGCCCAAATGTTTAAATGGGGCTGATTTATTTATTAAATAAAAAGAGATTTTAATGTAGTCAAAACTAAAATTTCAAGTTACGTAATGCTACTGCAATACCCCCTGCTCCTCCTCCCCGTTATGGTAGACGTAACTCCACCTCCCCCCTTTTGGTGTTACATAATATAGGGATGGCCCCAAACCTAATTAATTGATCATTATCGAGACAAACTAATCAATTCTGTACAAAATATAAGAAAATTTAAAAAGATAGAGCAATCATAACATTGAAAAAAAATTATCATTCACCACTTTTTATTACTTCAAAATAAAATTACTAATAGCACACACACCTAGCATATCTAGTGAACCTTTAATTGATGGTATGATTGTGTATACAATATTTACAAAATTTGAAATATTACACATACTTTCTATAAAAATAAACAAATATGTGTAAAAAAATCATTTTATTTATGTTTTAGCTTTAAAACAATGTGTTTTGGTAAATGCAAGTACTCACTTTGGCTCTCTCTAATTGCTTTTTTGTTGCCCTCTCCTTTCCAAAATGCATGTTGCTGCGTATACGCTGCATCTGGTATAATGCTTTCACTCAAAGGATCCTTTTCTATTTTATCCTCTTCCTGATGTTCACTCTTATCCCAAGGGAAATCCTGGATGTTGTCTCTGACATTCTCTCCATCATAAAGTATACTGTACATAACTTCATCCCTCAAAATCAATTCTGCTTATTAGTCGAATAAAAATACTGAAGTCTACTCTAGCTGCAATTACCTAATATGTGATAGTATTTTACTTGAACGAAATTGTGATATAGGCCCTCATTTGCGATTACTCATTTGCTGCTATATCACAGTTTGGTGAAATAACCTCCTAATTTTTCGGATAAACTTGTATGCAAATTTTGTAAAGATTTTATTTACAAGGACTAGCCAAAAAATAACTAATATATTTGTATTTAATTGAACTGAATTTATTCTGACTAATTTTTTTCAATTGTAAAATATTTTACAGGGTTTAAAAAAATTCAACTGATAAAAAAGAGAAATTTATAAAATAATTTTGATCAGTAATCCAATTTAGTTCTAACCAGTTTGTAAACATCATATTCAATGTAGCATATATGAGGATATTTTAAATTCCTTCTATTAGCTCACACTCTCTTGATACATATCTTGTACAAATTTCCAATTGTTAATAAAATAGACTTTTATTTATACACTCAAGTTCAAATACATTTTTTTAAGCCTATAGTGGATGACAATTGTTAATAAAGTTTTTTCAAATATTTATTCAGTAATTAAATTATAAAATTTGTGGGGTCCAGCCAGATCTGAACTGAGAAGTCTAGCACTTCTTGCCACAGCGCTAACTTACCAATAGATAGAAATAAATAGTCCTCAAAGTTGAATATGAATTTTCCCCCCCAAATGGTTGTCATTGAAACCTCCATTGTACTACCTTAAACTGTTGCCATAGCTACCACACAATATCTTAAATAGTGCTCTAGGGTAACTAAAATAAAAATTTTCTTTGTTAACCTCAGTAGGAAATTACTTTAAAAAAATTTTTATGTTACTTTTTAGAGGCGCTTTTTGATATTACAATATAGTTGGTTGCTGTTTATAAATTTGAATGTTTACTTGTTATTTTACTCAAATATAAAGAAAGGCAGATAAGTTTATAAGGGTTATCAATCTGTTTTATAAATTAATCTTACTTGACTTTGTGTTTGGTCTTGCATTAAATATTAACTTTTAAAAAATAGTTTAAAAATATTACTTTACAAAGTAATACAATAGTTTATTTAATTGATATTAAAAAGAATAATTATCAACAAAACTATAATAAAGCATTTTCAGGTCATTTTAACTCCAAGATGTTTCTTACACACATATTAACTCTAGGCTACATAATGTTTTGTCACTATATCATCTTGCACAAATAATTTAAATATAATTAATTGTGACATAACTAAGGGAATACTCAAGAGCTTACTTGCTGACACATTTAGAAATAATTGTTTCTTTTATGAAGCTAAACCTCTACCTTCATTTTTATGCAGCGTTGCACAGGGTATAAAAGGTTGCCGACAATCTTGAGCTTCATAACAGAATCGATTATTTTGCAACGTGTCAGCAAGTAAGTTCTCAAGTATTCACCTAGTTATGTATTAATTAATTATAGTTTAATTAGTGAATTCAAGATGTTTACAACAATCAACTTTAATTTAAATATTTTAGTATTAGAATCTATTTATAATGAAATAACTGTAAAAACGCTTAAGTATTTATTTCTGTTCCCACATGTTCGATTTTAGCAAAAAAGGTGTACCGAGCTACACAGAAAGTGATTAAAGTGGCATAAATGTTTTTACTAAAACCTAACATGTGGGCATGGTAAACAAATACAAATTCTTTATTAATAATTTGTATGCATTATTTCAAACTTTTGTATGATTATTCTAAAATAATAGGTTTCAGAATTTAGTTGATTTCTGTTATTATAAATTAGCTTAGAATATTACAAATATAAATATTTTCTATTACAGATGTTTGTTAATCAAAATAACATTTTTTTCTCTTTTGTAAGGATGCATGACTTCTCAATTTGTGTTCCAGATTTCATATTACTTAAAACTAACTAAAAAAATAACAATTACTCACTGTAATTGTTTATTAGAGTCTTCTACACTGGAATCCACATCTGTATCAGATTCATCTCGAGAATTGGCCATAACTTCTTTATCTCTGTCATTACTATGCCTTAAACCCTATAGATAAATTATATTTTACTTATTACATATCTTCGAGGTATTTTAGTTTGTAACACTGCTAATAATATTTATTAATTTATTTATAATTATACATATCCTACTATCAGTATTCATCAAATTTTATCAATGTGAAATAATGAAGAACACTATAGCATTGCAATCTATAAAAGTCATAGCAACCTATAAAAGTCCTATAAATTTGTAGCCTTTGAGAGCTCTGCTTTCCTGTAAATGTTTATAGTAGTTAACTAGTTTTGAATATTATTCAATATTTGTGATAGCTCACATATTCTATATTTGTGATCGCTACATCATAATATAATAATACACTTTTGATCATATAAAATATGAATAAGATAGAAATCTTACGGATTTTTAGGCATTTTAGTGTTTTAAACTTTTCTATTAGCTTTTGTGTTTTGTGTTTAGTTTAAAATCTATGAAATTATGATAAACTCTAAAATATTTTGTTTTAAAACAACTCTTTCAGTTAAAATATAAACTAATGATTTTGCCAAACTTTGGATTAATATATACCAGTAATAATATATTTTATTAAACAAATTATCACCATGACTAGAATTTAAATACCTGCAGGTAATCAAATCAATACAAAATTTACCAAATTAAATTTGAAAATAATCTAATAAGATCTCAATAAAAATAAAAACAGCAATAAATCAAATATAAGTTGTGAAAACTAGCTGATCAGAGAATATGATACTTAAATATCTTTGAGATACATGTTTTGCATACTGATATTTTTCCAATATACATTTTACCTGGGTAAATATTTATTTTATCAAAGAAATAAAATTTCAAAAATCAAAAAAGAAAAATCTTTTTAAAACCTTAAATTCTTTCTTTAATTATTAATATTTAACTAAGTGAATACATTAAGTCTTACTTGTTGATGGGTTTTGAAACAATTGTTCCTTTTATGAAGCAAAGCTTATATAGGAGGCTTTTTACTAGCAGCAAAGCTTCGTAAAGGGAACGATTGTTTTGAAACTCGTCAGTAAGTAAGCCCTTATGTATTCACTTAGGTATTATTAATTAAATTTTAATTAGTGAATCTTCTTGAGAAATCATCTTGAGATGATTACAATAAGCAACTTAAATTTTTATTAAAAATTTGACTTACTTTTAAAATTGAAGCATTTATTTATTAGGCTTTAGATTGAATCTACATTATAAATTGTAATTCTAGTAGTTCTAGAGTAAATATCCTATGTTACACTTCTAATTGTGTTACTGATATTACCTCAATGTTTAAATCCCCATCTTCCCAATCTGTAATGCTTGTAGCATTGTTTAAATATTTGGTTCTGTTTATGGATTTGTTTTCATCATGGACTGATCCCAAATCCTGGTTGTTAGTTGCATGTCGCTGAACCTTAGTTGTGCTCCACACAAGCTCTTTACTTTCATTTCCCTTAAACATTGTTAATTTTGTTTCACTTAAAAAACATTGTTGACAGATCTAACAAGATTATTTGTCCAAATGTGAGTGCCTTCATCTTTAAAACTGTAAAGGTAAATTTTTGCCGAAAGTTTGTTTCACTCCCATCTTATAGGATACATAACATTTACATATAATGTTTTGTATTAAATTTCTAAATAATGTAAATTAAGTGAATTAAATATCTATTATTGAATTAATACTTTATTAACACTTGTAAATATTAATAAACTTGCCTATAGTAGCACTTACTTATATTTGTTGAGGATGGCCGTTTCGGGAGATGTGTACCATTGACAACTCAGACCGTAACTCTGACAGTTACGGTCTGAGTTGTCAAAGGGACACATCTCCCGAAACGACCGTCCTCAACAAATATAAGTAAGTGCTACTATATGCAAATTTATTAGTATTTATAAGTGTTAGTGAAAACTAGTAGTTCACGTGAAGATGGAATCAACAAATATAATAATACTTTATATTACATTTTAAATTCTGATAAATTATTTGGTACTGAAAGAGTAAAAAACTAGATATTGGGAGAAATTTGGAAGATTATGTTTATATGGCACTAGATAAAAGTTTAATTTCCACCATAAATTAAACTTACTTGAGGATAAGCATAATCCCTGCTCCCTAAAGGCTGTATTAAGTCTCTTCGTCTTCTAAGTGGGACCAAATACGATGAACTAGAAGGAATGCAACTGGTCTTGTAGTCTTGCAAGAGGTCATGGTCAGATTGCTCATGCATTTCATCATAGCTCAAAATTTCTGTCCAACAAAAACTGTTAAGTGTTAATAAAGCAAGGATAAAACTTTAGGTTTGGAAATATTTTGTATTCAGTAACATTAAAGTTTATGGTATAAGGCAAATGAAGTATATTATGTCTAAATACTATTTTACCGTTTTAATAGAAATAAAAACAATAGTGTCATTAATAATAAAAAATGACACATGCTATAGCATATTACTTCCACTACAACACATTTACTGCCTAAGTGCACCAATAAAAAAATAATAAAACCCTGATTGAAGAAGGTTGTAGTGTATGTTTTTTAATAATAAAGCTTATTACAATTACTTTCATTTGAAAAATATATTTACATGGATTTACTTAAAACAGTAGCAACAACCAATATAGAATAGTATTATTGTTAGAAGAAACTTAAAGTAAAGTTTGAAAGAATAAACGAAAGAAAAAACTTTAGACTTCAAGCTCGACCTTGATACTTGGCCCAATAAAAAAGTGTTTGTACTGTTTCTACATGCTTAGAAATAAAATAGTTTAACACAAAAGAAGTTATTGAATTTTGTAGTCCATTACGTTCGGTGAATCTTATTAATCACTTAAACAATAGTTTATGACTATCAGAACTAATAAAGTTCGGATGGTCATAAACTATTGTTCAAGTGATTAAAAAGAAGTAACTTATAAATTAATGGATTAGGTATTTTAATAGCAGTTTAATACTAAAGTAAATATTGTGAAGTAACAAAAAATGTTTGTTAAATAAATGTTTTCTGCAGTGTTGATTTTTTAGAAAATGTTAATCTATTTATTTTAATTTTATTCTTCCCAAGTGTTTTCTTCTTTTTGATTTAGATAATTTTTTAATTTTGTTTATATAAGTGAAAACCTTTCCATGTATGTTTGTTATATTTATATGTTTATTTTAATTTTGTACATAATAATTAATTTTTAAAATGTTTATTGTTTTTGGTCATAATACTGATGATACAGAATAATAACTACTAGTCCCATAAATGTTTTTTCAACATGCATGTAGTGAAATATATAATTTCCACAAAATATTAATATTTATTCATAAAATGTTGAATATAGTAAATTTGTATAAGTTATTTAAAAAATATTTCTCAGAAGCTACTCGGATGTCTAAGCAATTTACATGTCTTTATTAGACACTGATCTAAAGGTCTTTGACCTGCTCTCCTGCGTCTTAATTATGTATTCCTACTGCCAAATGTGTCCTTCAATGATGATTGAACGAAGGCCACATTGATTATTGTCTCACAGCATCCATATACTCTTAAATGTTTGAAAAGTGGAATAAGCACTCTTTCCTCAAGTGGAAAAACTGAGTTTAGTATAGTTTCCTCTTGAGTTTTTATTTTGGAATACTGTATTTATCACTTTTTCATTAATACCACCAGCCATAATGAGACATTTATAATTCTTTGTTGAGACAATTTTTTCTGTAGATCATCTCTTTTCTCTTTTAAAATTTTCCATCTGTCTTTAAGAGTTTGGTATCAGCATACATTCTTTTAGGCCTTGGGCTTTAGCATTTAGTCAGGCAATATTTCTTTCGTTGGCCTCGACAATTGAAGTAATTAAGATAGATTTAACATGATTAATAAGTATATTCAACTGTAAAAGTCATATTCTGCTCATATCTTGTATTTTTTAAATAACTTTTATGCTCATAACTGTATAAAATATTATTTGATATACATTTGTAAGGTTTCTGGAGCTATAATGATTGCCATTCCTTGTGTGTCGCTTTGCTCCATGCCAGAACACTTATGCATTTGTATAGAAAATAGCTACTAAAAGAACAAGTTGAAGATAAAAAAAATTGTAACTTGTTTCACTGCTTCGAATAAAAGAAAAATCTCGCAACGATTAGTTTTTCTCATTGGAATCCAATGCGAGTCTATTCACTGGATGCCGTAGACTCTTAAACAAATTGAAAGAAAAAAACTGTTTAAGGTCCTAATGTTTACACAGAAGATATTTTTTTAGTTTCTCATTGAAAAATAGTGTTTTGCTTGAGGAATCTAAAAAATTCGGATTTCTTTTTCATACCTACTCTCTATTGCATATATATTTTTGCTTTTTCTTAGCTTCTACAAATATCTTTTGAAGATATTTCCTATAATAATGAAAACCACCTGGGCTTAATCCCCCTCCCCCCAAATCGGTACTGCCTATGTAATATTTCACATACAAAAAAAAAACAAGTTCCTGCACTTCATTCATCAAGCATATAAATATCAAAGGACCAAATTACTGCAGTACAAAATTTTTCTGAGGACCCTGCATCTGTCCTTATAATACCAAATAATAAAAAAACAATTGTTATTATTAACTTCCCTCATGATACACTGTAAACATTTTGACTTTTCTCTTTGTAATCATTTCACGCCTTTGACTTCTTCACTGATGCTCTAAAAACATTACAGCTACAAATTGTTTCTTACAGTTTTTGTGTTGTAGATCAAGAGGCTTTTTAGCATATACTTATTGATATCACTATTTGCTGATAATTTTCAGCAGACACGCTTCACACTAGATCAGTGCATTGTTGAATCCTCTGAGTCACTGACAATACTCAACATTGAATCATGCACTGATCTAGCGCAAAATGCACCTGCTGAAAAATATCAATAAGTAATGGTTTTTCGCCAAGTGATCAATAAGTATATACAAATATTAATTGATCAGCACTTTCCCTCTTTTTTCTATCCACTAGCCATGTGCTTTAATGTTTATACTTACTTATTATTTTTTTTAAATATGTATTTAAAACCCATAGGAAATAGTGAAAATCTCAGTCAGTACTTGTGCTAGGATATTAAATGATACACATCATGAAAGGTTTTTGTATTTTACATTTGGAATTGTTCAAAGAGTTAAGCAAAGATGAATAACAAAGAGATTTACCATTCTGCCTCATTCAGCTGTTTAGTAGGAATGAATGTAGATACTATGTTCCTCTTTGTCCAGTTTAGGCTTCAACTTTCTACACACTATATTATGTAATTTGTTTTAACCTTATTCTTAGGTGCTAGCCTCAGTAGTATTGTCAGAACAAACATTTATCCCAACCTTTTCCCCTTATCTTTCTGTGATTTGGCAAATGATACATATGTAATCCTCAATAACTTGAACCCTATTAATATGGATTTGGATTGAATTAAAACTATAATATATATACTAAACAGCTGGTCATTACTTCTAAAAAAATAATATCAAATCAAATTCATGATATAAAAAACTAGAGTTTAAACATTGTTTTATTACAATTAAATTCAAGTACATTGTTTATACCTGCTCTTGGAGGATGTTGAACATTCCTTTGGAGAGAAGGGTTCAATTTGTAAATTCCTATTGCAATAATAGTGGTGGGTAGCAAAATAAAGAGTATAGCTACCATTATCTTCAACAGTCGACAATTTTCATTGTTATGGAAATCTGCACACCACCTATCAAGATGTAATAAGAAAAAAGTTAACGTGAAACTAACATCCACATTTTATGGCCCAGAACTATTACATTATACTTAACAAGCCATCTTGCATTATTTATAAATATAAACCACCTATTTTTAAAATAAAGTCTGAGCATGTGTTATTAGGATGTAAAAAAATACGTTTGTTTTAATATTATACTAAATACAGAAATGAAATATAAATTCAAATAAATATTTATAATCTTAGGAGTAATCAGATAGATAATCTTATAGTTTATAGCTAGATTATCTCCATATAATCAGATATCTCCATAAATCTTCTTATAATGAGATAGCAATATTTTTCAAAAAAAAACTAAATTTTCATGAAGTTTCTTGATGTAATCATCTTGAATTCACTGATTAAACTAAATTTAAACTACTTAACTAAGTGAATACGTAATTGCGTACTTGCTGACGCGTTTCAAAACGATCGTTCCTAGTAGATAGATAGTAGAGGGTTAGCTTCGTAAAAGGAACGATCGTTTTGAAACGCGTCAGCAAGTAAGCAATTACGTATTCACTTAGTTAAGTAGTTTAAATTTAGTAAATTTTCATGTTGGCTATTTTTAAGTAACAGGACTGATGAGGGTCTGTAAAAGACCTAATGCTAATGCTATATCTCTGTACCACCCCTTCCCCATGAAATGTAGCTTCCTGTAATGGCTAAATACTCATTGGGAACTAACCCAAACACATTAACAAATTGATTGTAGCTTTATCATAGCAAATGGATATAAATGAAAAACTAAAGGTTTATAGAATTTTAATCACAAACACTATGGTGTTACATAAAAAGGGCGTGAAAAATTAAAATAAAAGTAAGCTTAAATTTGAAAGTACAAAAACAACAAAATTATCAAACATTCAAAACAAAATTAACAATAATATTAGTGGCATATTTACAGCCACTAACAACAAAAAGCTAAAGTAGGGGGCGAAACTTGGGATTTCTCTTTCAAACTATAATTTTAATAATAAATTTTTCATTTTTTCCCCTTGGTAATCTCTTTTTATTGCAATGTATTTTCCATCAACTAAGCCAGTCTCCCTAGTGTCTATTTCAGTTTCACTTAACTTATTTCATTAACGCAATACTATCAAAACTTTTCTTTGTACATAATTTTTAGTGCAACATGTATCTGTTCATGTACACACAAACACACATATAATATTTTATTAATTTAATCTGGATGTTTTATAATTAGCATAGTTTACCTCCATATTTAAATAGACAATATATTTAAAAACCGACAAAATATGTTCATAATAAAAAGTTGCAGAATCTTCATTAAAAAAATTAGGGAAATTCAGCTATTAAAAAATTTCTAACTCTTATCTAAACAGTAGAAATAAGTTATAAGAAATTGTAGCATCATGCGGCTACCAACAATAGATATTGTTTCTGCAGATAATGTTAAATAGACAATTTGTATCAGTCCAGAGAAAGGGGGATGAGGTGAGGGAGGAAGACATATATATTGATATCAAGCTCTTATGTTTCATATTTTTCAAATGATTTGAATTAAGAACTGTTGGTTTGATTTTTCTTAAAGAAGACAAAAATAACCAAGTACTTTTACTCACTTGACTCTTCCGGTATCTCTAGAGGCTGTTAGTCGACAGGATTTGCACAGTTTACATTGTAGAACATCTTGAATTATTATTCTTACCTTTAAAACATTACCAATTCTATAATTTTCAGTTTTTTACAGTAATCTGCGACTAGTTTTATTTCTAAATGTCTGATACTTTCATATTAATTTCACACTTTGGGAAATTCAGTTCATATTGAACAATGCTTTTAAAAAACAAAGAATTAAAACTATTAGAAGCCTTGATGATTTTTTATTTGATTTCATGTTCAACTTGAACAATGAGGACAGTCATTTCAGATGTACTCCATTGTCAACTCGGACAATAACTCTTAACCTTTTTTTAATTAAAAAAAAATTATGCATTAAAATTTTTTTAATTAAAAAAATAGAGGAATTGTTTTAAAAATGTAAATTTTATAAACATTATTTATTCATTTTTTTCAAAGACAGATTTTTGTGCAACTGCTAAACAATTGTAAACATTTCATTCAATATAAAAACAAGAACTCCAAACACTAATGATAGTTGTATTGAAATTAAAACATATTTTTGCTTAGAAATTATTAGAAAAATAGTAAAACGCAGCACTATTGGTGTAAGTTCAAGGACATTATTTGGGACATGTAGAACAACATACATATAACCTAGCAGATTACACCATAAATTTTACAGTGTAAAGTTTTAAATCATCCATTTTATTACAAAACTTTATGAGGTTACTTGAAAGAGTTACTTATCTGAAAGTGAAATTAATAAAGCTATTGATATATGATAACAGTATAATATTAATTATAACATATTTTCTAATGAAACATTAATTTATGGGTTTATTATTTTAAAATTGATGGAATATTGTTTGGGAATGTGTGGCTTGTTTAAATGAAATTTGTAGTTATTTTGAAAGTCAACTGAATTTATACTCAACTTAAAACTCAACAGAACTTTGTTTCAAAATTGAAGTTATCTCAAATTGAACAATAATTATTTTTTAAAAATAATTCTCTTCCTGATCATTAATTCTTAAAAATTAAAAAGTAAAAATAAGTTTTCTATATAAAATGTTGTGAAAACTATGTTATTGAATAAGCTCTCTCATTTTGAAAGTAATAATTGCTTGTGGGAAATTTTGTTTAAAATAAAGTTATTTAATGTGTTAAACAGTGATATATTCTAATAGTGTTTGCGGGTGACAGAAATAGTGTAAGTAAAGGACCTTACTACTAAAAGAACCCTTTATTTCAAATATTACAGTTATATTCACTGAAAAATTAATGTACTACTACAAATGAAGTTTACATTAGAATCGCCATCAGAAACATATATTAATCTTTAGGTGAACATACTAAAAATCTGAAAAAAAGCACTAAGTAATCTTGCTGGAAACAACGTTAATCTTATTTTAAAATAATACAAATTGACATTGTATTAGGAGCTTTAAAATGTTTATATTCATTACATGACTTTTATAAATTGTTTAGAGTATTTATGTTAAATGTAAAAGATTTTAAGTCACTAGTTTTTATAGTTAAAAATCATCAATAAGTAAATTAATAAAGTTTTGAATAAGGGCTAGAATAGTGAGTACACTTATATAACAGTTTGTAACAACTATGTATTCATTAGTCATGCTTCATGGGATGATTGCTTACTGAGCTAGAAAACCTTGTTTTTTTACAAATTTTCTTGAATTAGGTATATATTTAGTAAGTCATTAATTTGATAAGTTTAAATGTAATAGTTTTACCAAACATCTTGGAAAACAAAATTGAGGTATATATAAAATCTATTTCAAGTTAAATGAATCTATTTAAAACAATAAACGGTGTTAGCAAGATAGCAACAGTGATTACATTCTAAATAGCTTATAATAAGATGGGTTACCATATTTTATTTGTATTTTTAACTTGATACAGCGTAACAATTCATTCAGTAAAGCAATGAATAGACCAAATTTTGAAAATTGATTTCAATATTTCTTTAATGTTAAAGTATTTTAGCTTCTAATAAATTGGAGCATTATTTTAAAATGCTGTTTGAATCTTTTTAACAAGTATAATTTACAAGCAAGGTGTTGGTTAAGGCTGGTTAACGTGTATGTATAACTAATTTACCATTCCTGAAGATTTCCTTATTGTCTGAGCACATCACAAACCATTCCTAAATTAAACTCCAGGATACAAGTTACATGATGACCCACTAATCTAGACCCGTAATATATTTAACCTTGAAAATGATGGAGAAGTAAGGCCAAATTGTTATAACTGTGCTTCTTCCTTACCATGACCTTAACATTGGTCCTTAGCAAATCATACATTTCTACTGATAAGACAAGGGTTATAGGAGGCTTGAAATGTAATAAATATTTTTATTGAAACCAATGAAGCCTATAACTGTAATAATAATACAGTTTTTTTGTGTTACAATATTCAATAAACAAAAAAGATAGACACATCAAAATGATTTAGGAAGTACTTTAATTTAATTCTTAAAACATTAAATGTATAACGAGCCAGACCATATTTATAAAAAGTAATCATAATTTAGTGCTCCCTTAATAACAATTTTTGGTATCTACACTTCAATACTAAACTAATATTGTATACTTTGTTTTAAAAATTTCACTTGGTAAATTGTTTACAAGGTTATGCATAAAGTATTTGTTAGTAATTAAACTTCAAAAAAATATGTTTTAATGAGAAAATTCATTGCTTAGAGCCTTCAATGCAAACTAAGACATTTTTTATTAAACAAAATCTGCCTTAGTTATTGTTTGATGTCGACATTATGATTACATTTTAATCTTTTATAAATTCGGAATTTAATATTGAACAACTAATTTTTTTTTTTTTAATTTGTTCAAAAAAGTTATATTACAATTTTTTACTTAAAAAAATATATGGTGTTTTTTATGTAATTTATATGGTATGAAATTGTTTTCCCTTGTAGGCTATATGTAGTGGGAAATCCTACTCATAAAGTGCAAAAACTTTCTTCAGTTAACAAATTTGTACTTTTAATCAGCTAAAATTCTAAAGTGCCAAAATTGTAATTTTGCACAGAACCCTGATATTTGATAAATAATATCTAATATAGGATAGCAACATATGAAGTAATTTATTTAAAAGTTGAAACAAAACTACAACTGATCATATGCAAATATGTATGGCAAATATTTCGACTTAAGACAGAGGTATTTATCAAGATACATAGGAGTCCATATGGGGGGGGGGCGGAGGTGAAGGCGTTACATACTAAAAAATTAGCACCTGAATAGTTCTAGCCTTAACCTTCTTTAATTTATTACTACTTGTGAAGAACTGGGCCATAGTACTTAATGTATAAAGACAATAAACTCAATATAAATATTCACGCAAAACATATTTTTTTAAATATAAATATTTACATCTGAGCCAGGACTAACGGGATAGGCTATGCCCGCCTAGAGCCAAGACCCGAGTCTGAGGGTCCGGCCCTTAGCTGTGGACCAGCCGAGAGTGGATAAAAGCAATGAGGGCTCTCCTCTAGCCACATAAGTATAAGGGCTATGCCGGGCCTAACGGGATAGGCTATGCCCGCCTAGAGCCAAGACCCGAGTCTGAGGGTCCGGCCCTTAGCTGTGGACCAGCCGAGAGTGGATAAAAGCAATGAGGGCTCTCCTCTAGCCACATAAGTACAAGGGCTATGCCGGGCCTAACGGGATAGGCTATGCCCGCCTAGAGCCCAGACCCGAGTCTGAGGGTCCGGCCCTTAGCTGTGGACCAGCCGAGAGTGGATAAAAGCAATGAGGGCTCTCCTCTAGCCACATGAGTACAAGGACTAAGCTGGGCTTAACGGGTTGGGTTATGCCCGCCTAGAGCCAAGACCCGAGTCTGAGGGTCCGGCCCTTAGCTGTGGACCAGCCGAGAGTGGATAAAAGCCATGAGGGCTCTCCTTTAGCCACATGAGTACAATGGCTAAGCCGGGCCTAACGGGTTGGACTATGCCCGCCTAGAGGCAAGACCCAAGTCTGAGCGTCCGGCTCTTAGCTGAGGACCAGCCGAGAGTGGATAAAACCAATGAGGGCTCTCCTCTAGCAACATGAGTACAAGGACTAAGCCGGGCTTAACGGGTTTGTTCTATGCCCGCCTAGAGTCAAGACCCAAGTCTGAGGGTCCGGCCCTTAGCTGAGGACCAGCCGAGAGTGGATAAAACCAATGAGGGCTCTCCTCTAGCCACATGAGTACAGGACTAAGCCGGGCCTAACGGGTTGGGTTATGCCCGCCTAGAGCCAAGACCCAAGTCTGAGGGTCCGGCCCTTAGCTGAGGACCAGCCGAGAGAGTGGATAAAACCAATGAGGGCTCTCCTCTAGCCACATGAGTACAGGACTAAGCCGGGCCTAACGGGTTGGGTTATGCCCGCCTAGAGCCAAGACCCGAGTCTGAGGTCCGGCCCTTAGCGGAGGACTAGCCGAGAGTGGATAAAGGCACGATCGCACTCTGGTAAAGCGGTCAAACTGTTGGAGTTCGTCTCTTCTCAGGGGCCGGCCTGACGCTAGTCCCACGAGTTTGAGGTCGGAGCCAAGACTTGCCAGTAAGAAGATGAGGTAACCTCTAAACTCTCACAGAAAATAGTATGTTATACAAAAGTATTATTTTCTTCGCTATTTAAATAATCTTAGATCTAGACGATCGGCTTGGGAGGTTATATAGTCAGAACGATGAGGGATAAGCTTTCAAGGTTCCTGTAGAAACTCCGAGAGCTACTAAGAGCGGGACCGGATCCTGAGGCACAGTTCTACTGTACAGTAATATTAACCTAATATTAATGTTAATTAAAATAATTTTCTATCTAGTCTTTTTGTATAGATGTGTAGTAACATTGATAATTACAGTGTTTAAGTTAATTGTATAAACAATTTTCTAAAATGGTAAAGTAAGATATGAGCATTATTTTTGTATTTCATATTGGAAAGGAAAGTTAGAAATCGCTGTTCAAAGTAAAACCTTGAGTGTTATGAGTTGTAATAAATAACGAATATTTCGCAGTTTCCTTGGGTCTGTAAGCATAAAATGTCCAGCTCACTCTTGAAGAAAGGCTGTCTGAGCTCCTAAATGGTATTTCAAAGATCAAGTCTGTGGTCGATCCATCAGCAGATTCGGAATGGTAGGTTCTAACAAGGTATGGGCCTCGGGATAGAACTATTTCTTTGCATGTGCGTGCAGGCGCAGGGTAGTTCAGTTGGTTTTATACATTGCTATATGTAAATAAGTACAAATCAGAGATGAGTCCAGTCTTTCATAACGATTGCACATTTATTAAAATAAGCAATGCTCATATATCGCATGGCTTTAGCACTTTTTTTTAAGGAGTAAATAAAATTGACCAGGATACAGAAAGCATACAAGAAAAAAAATGTTTAATTGCACTGCCAAATCAAATTTGTTGTAGCTCCGGAGATAATTTACAAGCTTGATTAAACTTGTTTGCTAATTAAAACTATTTCACTTATTTTTCCCAATTGAATATTTCCTCAACAAGATATAATATATAGTTAAAAATTACTTAACTAAGTGAATACATAGGACTTACTTTCTGACGCGTTTAAAAACAATCGTTCCTTTTACGAAGCAAAGCCTCTACAAGTTTTGTTTGCCTATTTTTTTGTAGAGGGTTTGCTTCGTAAAAGGAACGATTGTTTTGAAACTCGTCAGCAAGTAAGCCCTATGTATTCATTTAGTTGAGTAATTTTTAATTATAGTTTATTCAGTGAATTCAAGATGTTTACATCAAGAAACTTTAATAAATAATCATTATAATTTCGGGCTAATAATGTATTGAGCGTTACAATAAATAGAAAATATATGAAAACAATTGTTAACATTAATAAAATCATATTTATTTAATTTTGTTTTCTTAATTAAATAAAATGCGTTGTTTTTATTGCTTGCATTAATCTTGTAGGAAATCCCGTGAGTAGCCTGTACAACCTTTAAAATAGCAGATGGTTAATTCCAACGATATGTAGCTGTAGGTTCGAACTACAGTCATTAGTAATACGAACTCACAAAACTGGGATTAATGTTTATCAAAATTTTTATTTAAACTACTAAGCAAATAAAATAAAGATACTGAAGTCCGAATCAACTAAGAATTATAAATGTAAATGTTTTAGCTCTTTTCTTAGAGTAAACTTAGAAATATTTAACAAATCTCTATACATAAATATGACTCGATAATCCATACATTTTAAAATATTTTATAACCTAAATTAGGACCAATACAAGAATTGAGTTTTCAACGAACCTTATTCTTACGTTGTTTTAAATGTAGCTGATCTTCTTAAAAAATAATAATTACTATCCCCATTTAGTTTGAAAATCCTAACCACAAAAGTTTTGGAAATTTGAAATTATCTACACATGATTCACGGTTTTACTTAATTCAATCTATCAACAATTAGTTGAATATTGACGTTTGGGATGTATTTTATAATAATTTTCTTCTTCTTTTGTAAGTTTATGATAACCTCGTATTTTCCTTAGTTAAGCTGAAATTTAGCTTCAGGCGTATATAGAGCATACAAATTTTAAGTCATTATTAATGAAATGTGAGACATTGGTTGAAAAAAGTAGACATAAGTACAAAAATACAGAAGACAAATTGAATTGAAAAATGAGCTATAATTAAAGACTAAAAATATGGTACAACTCACAAATATAAAATTTTTTATTTCATACGCGTTTCAACGACTAATTTGTCGTCATCCTCAGTGAAGATACACAAATCAAATTAACTAAAAAAAAATATCAAACATAACCTATAAAGTTTTAACAAAAGTAAAAAACTGTTGTTTTTACTTTTGTTAAAACTTTATAGGTTATGTTTGATATTTTTTTTTTAAATTAATTTGATTTGTGTATCTTTACTGAGGATGACGACAAATTAGTCGTTGAAACGCGTATGAAATAAAACATTTTATATTTGTTAGTTAACCATATTTTTATTCTTTAATTACGGTATAACTTTCACTCACAAGCCAGCTCGAATATTATTTAGAAAAATGAGCTGTTAATCTAAACTTATAAAACCTTTATAAACACAATTTCATTAAATCAAATACAGGTTTTATAAAACTAGCAAAGGTTGTAATTAATTACAAAAACATGTTAATTCTAATGTCGCTATAAACGTATTATGTGCAAGACGTATATATTACATATATTTATTTATTGTTTATATATATTTATTTATTATGGTCACGCCACAGGAAGCATACAGTCACACTTAATCGGATCACAATCATACACACACACACACACACACACACACACACACACACACACACACACACACACCACAACCCGCAGGTGGTGCCAACTAGCTGCACCTACTAAGACGGGTTTAGCGTCCCTTGCGGTACTCCAGTCTAACACAAACACTACGGACAACACTCATTACACTACTACATACACTTATACACTTTCTACGCACATAACATTAACAACACAATTTTCAACATGCGAACACTTAGTCTACATCTTTTCTTAAGGATTGTTGACTGCTCAGAACCGTTGCCCGTTGGGAGTACTGAAAGGGTAGAGCTTGAAACATTCTGATCTTTGAGGCTGCTGTGAGACTGAACCGTCAGACGTTACGCGCGGTTGCTGGTCTGTCAGCCGAAGCGACCCTCGGTCAGGTACTGTCCACGATGCACAGGCAAGGAACTCGTCCGTCCATTGAGGACTTCTATTCATTCGAAACGTAGGGAGAAGGTGGTCACCAGTCTTCCCGTCACCTTTCCTATCTAACTCATAGATCTCTGATGGGTCGTTAGGTTCTGCCATTATGTCAGTTGAATGAGGAGACCGTCACAATCAGGGATATAATGGTAGACTGTGGTGATTTCAACGATGCTCACGAAAGGGATTATAAAGGTAGTACTGACGGACGATGACTGTGGTGGTTTGACCGATGCTCACGAAAGGAAGTATAAAGGTGGTACTGACGGACGATGACTGTGGTGGTTTGAGGGATGTTCGTGAAAATTTTATTCTACAAGGGATTATAACGGTGGTGCTGAAGGACAATGACTGTGGTGGTTTGACCGATGCTCACGAAAGGAAGTATAAAGGTGGTACTGACGGACGATGACTGTGGTGGTTTGAGGGATGTTCGTGAAAATTTTATTCTACAAGGGAGTATAACGGTGGTGCTGAGGGACAATGACTGTGGTGGTTTGAACGATGCTCACGAAAGGAAGTATAAAGGTAGTACTGACGGACGATGACTGTGGTGGTTTGAGGGATGTTCGTGAAAATTTTATCCTACAAGGGAGTATAACGGTGGTGCTGAGGGTCAATGACTGTGGTGGTTTGACCGATGCTCACGAAAGGAAGTATAAAGGTGGTACTGACGGACGATGACTGTGGTGGTTTGAGGGATGTTGGTGAAAATTTTATTCTACAAGGGAGTTTAACGGTGGTGCTGAGGGACAATGACTGTGGTGGTTTATTCGATATTCGTAAAAGTTTTCATCTGCAAGGGAGTCTAAAGATGGTCTCTGGGACGATAACTGTGGGAGTTTGATCGATTTCCGTGGTTCGTAGGGACGATTTCTGAGGCGGTTTGACCAATGTTCGTGACAGTTTTAATCTGCAAAGGAGGATAAAAGTGGTGCTTAGGGACGACAGCTGTGGTGGTTTGTCCGATATGCGTGAACGTTTAAATCTAAATGGGAGTACAAAGGTGGTGCTTAGAGATGATGACTGTGGTGGTTCGACCGATGTCCGTTAAAGTATTAATATACAAGTGAGTATAAAGGTGGTGCTAAGAGATGATGTGCGAGGTGGTTTAACCAATATTCGTGAAAGTTGTAATCCACAAAAGGAGAATAAAGGTGTTGGGGAGACACAATGACTGTGGTGGTTTTACCGATGACTGTGAAAGTTTTAATATACAAGGGAGTATAAAGGTGGTGCTAAGAGATGATGGGTGAGGTGGTTTAACCAATATTCGTGAAAGTTGTAATCCACAAAAGGAGAATAAAGGTGTTGGGGAGACACAATGACTGTGGTGGTTTTACCGATGACTGTGAAAGTTTTAATATACAAGGGAGTATAAAGGTGGTGCTAAGAGATGATGTGTGAGGTGGTTTAACCAATATTCGTGAAAGTTGTATTCCACTAAAGGAGAATAAAGGTGTTGGGGAGACACAATGACTGTGGTGGTTTTACCGATGACTGTTAAAGTTTTAATATACAAGGGAGTATAAAGGTGGTGCTAAGAGATGATGTGTGAGGTGGTTTAACCAATATTCGTGAAAGTTGTTATCCACAAAAGGAGAATAAAGGTGTTGGGGAGACACAATGACTGTGGTGGTTTTACCGATGACTGTGAAAGTTTTAATATACAAGGGAGTATAAAGGTGGTGCTAAGATATGATGTGTGAGGTGGTTTAACCAATATTCGTGAAAGTTGTAATCCTTAAAAGGAGAATAAAGGTGTTGGGGAGACACAATGACTGTGGTGGTTTTAGCGATGACTGTGAAAGTATTAATATACAAGGGAGTATAAAGGCGGTGCTAAGAGATGATGTGTGAGGTGGTTTAACCAATATTCGTGAAAGTTGTATTCCACTAAAGGAGAATAAAGGTGTTGGGGAGACACAATGACTGTGGTGGTTTTACCGATGACTGTGAAAGTTTTAATATACAAGGGAGTATAAAGGCGGTGCTAAGAGATGATGTGTGAGGTGGTTTAACCAATATTCG
Organism: Prosapia bicincta; assembly: GCA_036971475.1. Classification (NCBI taxonomy): domain Eukaryota; kingdom Metazoa; phylum Arthropoda; class Insecta; order Hemiptera; family Cercopidae; genus Prosapia; species Prosapia bicincta. The sequence goes on from JBAIZL010000411.1 coordinate 1,753,327, forward strand.
TGAAAGTTGTAATCCACAAAAGGAGAATAAAGGTGTTGGGGAGACAGAATGACTGAGGTGGTTTTACCGATGACTGTGAAAGTTTTAATATACAAGGGAGTATAAAGGTGGTGCTAAGAGATGATGTGTGAGGTGGTTTAACCAATATTCGTGAAAGTTGTAATCCACAAAAGGAGAATAAAGGTGTTGGGGAGACACAATGACTGTGGTGGTTTTACCGGTGACTGTGAAAGTTTTAATATACAAGGGAGTATAAAGTTGGTACTGAAGGACGATTACAGTGGTGGTTTGACAAAGGTCCGTTAAAGTTTCAATTTACACAAGGGAGTCTAATGGTGGTGCAGAGGGACGATGACTGTGGTGGTTGACCGATGTTCGTGAAAGTCTTAATCTACAATTGAGATTAAAGTTGGTACTGAAGGACGATTACAGTGGTGGTTTGACAAAGGTCCGTTAAAGTTTCAATTTAAACAAGGGAGTCTAATGGTGGTGCAGAGGGACGATGACTGTGGTGGTTGACCGATGTTCGTGAAACTCTTAATCTACAATTGAGATTAAAGTTGGTACTGAAGGACGATTACAGTGGTGGTTTGACAAATGTCCGTGAAAGTTTCAATCCACAAGGGAGTCTGTATTTGGTGGTAAGAGACGATGTCTGAGGTGGTTTAACCAATATTCGTGAAAGTTGTATTCCACTAAAGGAGAATAAAGGTGTTGGGGAGACACAATGACTGTGGTGGTTTTACCGATGACTGTGAAAGTTTTAATATACAAGGGAGTATAAAGGTGGTGCTAAGAGATGATGTGTGAGGTGGTTTAACCAATATTCGTGAAAGTTGTAATCCAAAAAAGGAGAATAAAGGTGTTGGGGTGACACAATGACTGTGGTGGTTTTACCGATGACTGTGAAAGTTTTAATATACAAGGGAGTATAAAGGTGGTGCTAAGAGATGATGTGTGAGGTGGTTTAACCAATATTCGTGAAAGTTGTAATCCACAAAAGGAGAATAAAGGTGTTGGGGAGACACAATGACTGTGGTGGTTTTACCGATGACTGTGAAAGTTTTAATATACAAGGGAGTATAAAGGTGGTGCTAAGAGATGATGTGTGAGGTGGTTTAACCAATATTCGTGAAAGTTGTAATCCACAAAAGGAGAATAAAGGTGTTGGGGAGACACAATGACTGTGGTGGTTTTACCGGTGACTGTGAAAGTTTTAATATACAAGGGAGTATAAAGTTGGTACTGAAGGACGATTACAGTGGTGGTTTGACAAAGGTCCGTTAAAGTTTCAATTTACACAAGGGAGTCTAATGGTGGTGCAGAGGGACGATGACTGTGGTGGTTGACCGATGTTCGTGAAAGTCTTAATCTACAATTGAGATTAAAGTTGGTACTGAAGGACGATTACAGTGGTGGTTTGACAAAGGTCCGTTAAAGTTTCAATTTACACAAGGGAGTCTAATGGTGGTGCAGAGGGACGATGACTGTGGTGGTTGACCGATGTTCGTGAAAGTCTTAATCTACAATTGAGATTAAAGTTGGTACTGAAGGACGATTACAGTGGTGGTTTGACAAATGTCCGTGAAAGTTTCAATCCACAAGGGAGTCTGTAGGTGGTGGTAAGAGACGATGTCTGAGGGGGTTTAACCAATATTCGTGAAAGTTGTAATCCACAAAAGGAGAATAAAGGTGTTGGGGAGACACAATGACTGTGGTGGTTTTACCGATGACTGTGAAAGTTTTAATATACAAGGGAGTATAAAGGTGGTGCTAAGAGATGATGTGTGAGGTGGTTTAACCAATATTCGTGAAAGTTGTAATCCACAAAAGGAGAATAAAGGTGTTGGGGAGACACAATGACTGTGGTGGTTTTACCGATGACTGTGAAAGTTTTAATATACAAGGGAGTATAAAGGTGGTGCTAAGAGATGATGTGTGAGGGGGTTTAACCAATATTCGTGAAAGTTGTAATCCACAAAAGGAGAATAAAGGTGTTGGGGAGACAGAATGACTGAGGTGGTTTTACCGATGACTGTGAAAGTTTTAATATACAAGGGAGTATAAAGGTGGTGCTAAGAGATGATGTGTGAGGTGGTTTAACCAATATTCGTGAAAGTTGTAATCCACAAAAGGAGAATAAAGGTGTTGGGGAGACAGAATGACTGAGGTGGTTTTACCGATGACTGTGAAAGTTTTAATATACAAGGGAGTATAAAGGTGGAGCTAAGAGATGATGTGTGAGGTGGTTTAACCAATATTCGTGAAAGTTGTAATCCACAAAAGGAGAATAAAGGTGTTGGGGAGACACAATGACTGTGGTGGTTTTACCGATGACTGTGAAAGTTTTAATATACAAGGGAGTATAAAGGTGGTGCTAAGAGATGGTGTGTGAGGTGGTTTAACCAATATACGTGAAAGTTGTTATCCACAAAAGGAGAATAAAGGTGTTGGGGAGACACAATGACTGTGGTGGTTTTACCGATGACTGTGAAAGTTTTAATATACAAGGGAGTATAAAGGTGGTGCTAAGAGATGATGTGTGAGGTGGTTTAACCAATATTCGTGAAAGTTGTTATCCACAAAAGGAGAATAAAGGTGTTGGGGAGACACAATGACTGTGGTGGTTTTACCGATGACTGTGAAAGTTTTAATATACAAGGGAGTATAAAGGTGGTGCTAAGAGATGATGTGTGAGGTGGTTTAACCAATATTCGTGAAAGTTGTTATCCACAAAAGGAGAATAAAGGTGTTGGGGAGACACAATGACTGTGGTGGTTTTACCGATGACTGTGAAAGTTTTAATATACAAGGGAGTATAAAGGTGGTGCTAAGAGATGATGTGTGAGGTGGTTTAACCAATATTCGTGAAAGTTGTAATCCACAAAAGGAGAATAAAGGTGTTCGGGAGACACAATGACTGTGGTGGTTTTACCGATGACTGTGAAAGTTTTAATATACAAGGTAGTATAAAGGTGGTGCTAAGAGATGATGTGTGAGGTGGTTTAACCAATATTCGTGAAAGTTGTAATCCACAAAAGGAGAATAAAGGTGTTGCGGAGACACAATGACTCTGGTGGTTTTACCGATGACTGTGAAAGTTTTAATATACAAGGGAGTATAAAGGTGGTGCTAAGAGATGATGTGTGAGGTGGTTTAACCAATATTCGTGAAAGTTGTAATCCACAAAAGGAGAATAAAGGTGTTGGGGAGACACAATGACTGTGGTGGTTTTACCGATGACTGTGAAAGTTTTAATATACAAGGGAGTATAAAGGTGGTGCTAAGAGATGATGTGTGAGGTGGTTTAACCAATATTCGTGAAAGTTGTAATCCACAAAAGGAGAATAAAGGTGTTCGGGAGACACAATGACTGTGGTGGTTTTACCGATGACTGTGAAAGTTTTAATATACAAGGGAGTATAAAGGTGGTGCTAAGAGATGATGTGTGAGGTGGTTTAACCAATATTCGTGAAAGTTGTTATCCACAAAAGGAGAATAAAGGTGTTGGGGAGACACAATGACTGTGGTGGTTTTACCGATGACTGTGAAAGTTTTAATATACAAGGGAGTATAAAGGTGGTGCTAAGAGATGGTGTGTGAGGTGGTTTAACCAATATACGTGAAAGTTGTTATCCACAAAAGGAGAATAAAGGTGTTGGGGAGACACAATGACTGTGGTGGTTTTACCGATGACTGTGAAAGTTTTAATATACAAGGGAGTATAAAGGTGGTGCTAAGAGATGATGTGTGAGGTGGTTTAACCAATATTCGTGAAAGTTGTTATCCACAAAAGGAGAATAAAGGTGTTGGGGAGACACAATGACTGTGGTGGTTTTACCGATGACTGTGAAAGTTTTAATATACAAGGGAGTATAAAGGTGGTGCTAAGAGATGATGTGTGAGGTGGTTTAACCAATATTCGTGAAAGTTGTTATCCACAAAAGGAGAATAAAGGTGTTGGGGAGACACAATGACTGTGGTGGTTTTACCGATGACTGTGAAAGTTTTAATATACAAGGGAGTATAAAGGTGGTGCTAAGAGATGATGTGTGAGGTGGTTTAACCAATATTCGTGAAAGTTGTAATCCACAAAAGGAGAATAAAGGTGTTCGGGAGACACAATGACTGTGGTGGTTTTACCGATGACTGTGAAAGTTTTAATATACAAGGTAGTATAAAGGTGGTGCTAAGAGATGATGTGTGAGGTGGTTTAACCAATATTCGTGAAAGTTGTAATCCACAAAAGGAGAATAAAGGTGTTGCGGAGACACAATGACTGTGGTGGTTTTACCGATGACTGTGAAAGTTTTAATATACAAGGGAGTATAAAGGTGGTGCTAAGAGATGATGTGTGAGGTGGTTTAACCAATATTCGTGAAAGTTGTAATCCACAAAAGGAGAATAAAGGTGTTGGGGAGACACAATGACTGTGGTGGTTTTACCGATGACTGTGAAAGTTTTAATATACAAGGGAGTATAAAGGTGGTGCTAAGAGATGATGTGTGAGGTGGTTTAACCAATATTCGTGAAAGTTGTAATCCACAAAAGGAGAATAAAGGTGTTGGGGAGACAGAATGACTGAGGTGGTTTTACCGATGACTGTGAAAGTTTTAATATACAAGGGAGTATAAAGGTGGAGCTAAGAGATGATGTGTGAGGTGGTTTAACCAATATTCGTGAAAGTTGTAATCCACAAAAGGAGAATAAAGGTGTTGGGGAGACACAATGACTGTGGTGGTTTTACCGATGACTGTGAAAGTTTTAATATACAAGGTAGTATAAAGGTGGTGCTAAGAGATGATGTGTGAGGTGGTTTAACCAATATTCGTGAAAGTTGTAATCCACAAAAGGAGAATAAAGGTGTTGCGGAGACACAATGACTGTGGTGGTTTTACCGATGACTGTGAAAGTTTTAATATACAAGGGAGTATAAAGGTGGTGCTAAGAGATGATGTGTGAGGTGGTTTAACCAATATTCGTGAAAGTTGTAATCCACAAAAGGAGAATAAAGGTGTTGGGGAGACACAATGACTGTGGTGGTTTTACCGATGACTGTGAAAGTTTTAATATACAAGGGAGTATAAAGGTGGTGCTAAGAGATGATGTGTGAGGTGGTTTAACCAATATTCGTGAAAGTTGTAATCCACAAAAGGAGAATAAAGGTGTTGGGGAGACAGAATGACTGAGGTGGTTTTACCGATGACTGTGAAAGTTTTAATATACAAGGGAGTATAAAGGTGGTGCTAAGAGATGATGTGTGAGGTGGTTTAACCAATATTCGTGAAAGTTGTAATCCACAAAAGGAGAATAAAGGTGTTGGGGAGACAGAATGATTGAGGTGGTTTTACCGATGACTGTGAAAGTTTTAATATACAAGGGAGTATAAAGGTGGTGCTAAGAGATGATGTGTGAGGTGGTTTAACCAATATTCGTGAAAGTTGTAATCCACAAAAGGAGAATAAAGGTGTTGGGGAGACAGAATGACTGAGGTGGTTTTACCGATGACTGTGAAAGTTTTAATATACAAGGGAGTATAAAGGTGGTGCTAAGAGATGATGTGTGAGGTGGTTTAACCAATATTCGTGAATGTTGTAATCCACAAAAGGAGAATAAAGGTGTTCGGGAGACACAATGACTGTGGTGGTTTTACCGATGACTGTGAAAGTTTTAATATACAAGGTAGTATAAAGGTGGTGCTAAGAGATGATGTGTGAGGTGGTTTAACCAATATTCGTGAAAGTTGTAATCCACAAAAGGAGAATAAAGGTGTTGCGGAGACACAATGACTGTGGTGGTTTTACCGATGACTGTGAAAGTTTTAATATACAAGGGAGTATAAAGGTGGTGCTAAGAGATGATGTGTGAGGTGGTTTAACCAATATTCGTGAAAGTTGTAATCCACAAAAGGAGAATAAAGGTGTTGGGGAGACACAATGACTGTGGTGGTTTTACCGATGACTGTGAAAGTTTTAATATACAAGGGAGTATAAAGGTGGTGCTAAGAGATGATGTGTGAGGTGGTTTAACCAATATTCGTGAAAGTTGTAATCCACAAAAGGAGAATAAAGGTGTTGGGGAGACACAATGACTGTGGTGGTTTTACCGATGACTGTGAAAGTTTTAATATACAAGGGAGTATAAAGGTGGTGCTAAGAGATGATGTGTGAGGTGGTTTAACCAATATTCGTGAAAGTTGTAATCCACAAAAGGAGAATAAAGGTGTTGGGGAGACAGAATGACTGAGGTGGTTTTACCGATGACTGTGAAAGTTTTAATATACAAGGGAGTATAAAGGTGGTGCTAAGAGATGATGTGTGAGGTGGTTTAACCAATATTCGTGAAAGTTGTAATCCACAAAAGGAGAATAAAGGTGTTGGGGAGACAGAATGATTGAGGTGGTTTTACCGATGACTGTGAAAGTTTTAATATACAAGGGAGTATAAAGGTGGTGCTAAGAGATGATGTGTGAGGTGGTTTAACCAATATTCGTGAAAGTTGTAATCCACAAAAGGAGAATAAAGGTGTTGGGGAGACAGAATGACTGAGGTGGTTTTACCGATGACTGTGAAAGTTTTAATATACAAGGGAGTATAAAGGTGGTGCTAAGAGATGATGTGTGAGGTGGTTTAACCAATATTCGTGAAAGTTGTTATCCACAAAAGGAGAATAAAGGTGTTGGGGAGACACAATGACTGTGGTGGTTTTACCGATGACTGTGAAAGTTTTAATATACAAGGGAGTATAAAGGTGGTGCTAAGAGATGATGTGTGAGGTGGTTTAACCAATATTCGTGAAAGTTGTTATCCACAAAAGGAGAATAAAGGTGTTGGGGAGACACAATGACTGTGGTGGTTTTACCGATGACTGTGAAAGTTTTAATATACAAGGGAGTATAAAGGTGGTGCTAAGAGATGATGTGTGAGGTGGTTTAACCAATATTCGTGAAAGTTGTTATCCACAAAAGGAGAATAAAGGTGTTGGGGAGACACAATGACTGTGGTGGTTTTACCGATGACTGTGAAAGTTTTAATATACAAGGGAGTATAAAGGTGGTGCTAAGAGATGATGTGTGAGGTGGTTTAACCAATATTCGTGAAAGTTGTAATCCACAAAAGGAGAATAAAGGTGTTCGGGAGACACAATGACTGTGGTGGTTTTACCGATGACTGTGAAAGTTTTAATATACAAGGTAGTATAAAGGTGGTGCTAAGAGATGATGTGTGAGGTGGTTTAACCAATATTCGTGAAAGTTGTAATCCACAAAAGGAGAATAAAGGTGTTGCGGAGACACAATGACTGTGGTGGTTTTACCGATGACTGTGAAAGTTTTAATATACAAGGGAGTATAAAGGTGGTGCTAAGAGATGATGTGTGAGGTGGTTTAACCAATATTCGTGAAAGTTGTAATCCACAAAAGGAGAATAAAGGTGTTGGGGAGACACAATGACTGTGGTGGTTTTACCGATGACTGTGAAAGTTTTAATATACAAGGGAGTATAAAGGTGGTGCTAAGAGATGATGTGTGAGGTGGTTTAACCAATATTCGTGAAAGTTGTAATCCACAAAAGGAGAATAAAGGTGTTGGGGAGACACAATGACTGTGGTGGTTTTACCGATGACTGTGAAAGTTTTAATATACAAGGGAGTATAAAGGTGGTGCTAAGAGATGATGTGTGAGGTGGTTTAACCAATATTCGTGAAAGTTGTAATCCACAAAAGGAGAATAAAGGTGTTGGGGAGACAGAATGACTGAGGTGGTTTTACCGATGACTGTGAAAGTTTTAATATACAAGGGAGTATAAAGGTGGTGCTAAGAGATGATGTGTGAGGTGGTTTAACCAATATTCGTGAAAGTTGTAATCCACAAAAGGAGAATAAAGGTGTTGCGGAGACACAATGACTGTGGTGGTTTTACCGATGACTGTGAAAGTTTTAATATACAAGGGAGTATAAAGGTGGTGCTAAGAGATGATGTGTGAGGTGGTTTAACCAATATTCGTGAAAGTTGTAATCCACAAAAGGAGAATAAAGGTGTTGGGGAGACAGAATGACTGAGGTGGTTTTACCGATGACTGTGAAAGTTTTAATATACAAGGGAGTATAAAGGTGGTGCTAAGAGATGATGTGTGAGGTGGTTTAACCAATATTCGTGAAAGTTGTAATCCACAAAAGGAGAATAAAGGTGTTGGGGAGACAGAATGATTGAGGTGGTTTTACCGATGACTGTGAAAGTTTTAATATACAAGGGAGTATAAAGGTGGTGCTAAGAGATGATGTGTGAGGTGGTTTAACCAATATTCGTGAAAGTTGTAATCCACAAAAGGAGAATAAAGGTGTTGGGGAGACAGAATGACTGAGGTGGTTTTACCGATGACTGTGAAAGTTTTAATATACAAGGGAGTATAAAGGTGGTGCTAAGAGATGATGTGTGAGGTGGTTTAACCAATATTCGTGAAAGTTGTTATCCACAAAAGGAGAATAAAGGTGTTGGGGAGACACAATGACTGTGGTGGTTTTACCGATGACTGTGAAAGTTTTAATATACAAGGGAGTATAAAGGTGGTGCTAAGAGATGATGTGTGAGGTGGTTTAACCAATATTCGTGAAGGTTGTTATCCACAAAAGGAGAATAAAGGTGTTGGGGAGACACAATGACTGTGGTGGTTTTACCGATGACTGTGAAAGTTTTAATATACAAGGGAGTATAAAGGTGGTGCTAAGAGATGATGTGTGAGGTGGTTTAACCAATATTCGTGAAAGTTGTTATCCACAAAAGGAGAATAAAGGTGTTGGGGAGACACAATGACTGTGGTGGTTTTACCGATGACTGTGAAAGTTTTAATATACAAGGGAGTATAAAGGTGGTGCTAAGAGATGATGTGTGAGGTGGTTTAACCAATATTCGTGAATGTTGTAATCCACAAAAGGAGAATAAAGGTGTTCGGGAGACACAATGACTGTGGTGGTTTTACCGATGACTGTGAAAGTTTTAATATACAAGGTAGTATAAAGGTGGTGCTAAGAGATGATGTGTGAGGTGGTTTAACCAATATTCGTGAAAGTTGTAATCCACAAAAGGAGAATAAAGGTGTTGCGGAGACACAATGACTGTGGTGGTTTTACCGATGACTGTGAAAGTTTTAATATACAAGGGAGTATAAAGGTGGTGCTAAGAGATGATGTGTGAGGTGGTTTAACCAATATTCGTGAAAGTTGTAATCCACAAAAGGAGAATAAAGGTGTTGGGGAGACACAATGACTGTGGTGGTTTTACCGATGACTGTGAAAGTTTTAATATACAAGGGAGTATAAAGGTGGTGCTAAGAGATGATGTGTGAGGTGGTTTAACCAATATTCGTGAAAGTTGTAATCCACAAAAGGAGAATAAAGGTGTTGGGGAGACACAATGACTGTGGTGGTTTTACCGATGACTGTGAAAGTTTTAATATACAAGGGAGTATAAAGGTGGTGCTAAGAGATGATGTGTGAGGTGGTTTAACCAATATTCGTGAAAGTTGTAATCCACAAAAGGAGAATAAAGGTGTTGGGGAGACAGAATGACTGAGGTGGTTTTACCGATGACTGTGAAAGTTTTAATATACAAGGGAGTATAAAGGTGGTGCTAAGAGATGATGTGTGAGGTGGTTTAACCAATATTCGTGAAAGTTGTAATCCACAAAAGGAGAATAAAGGTGTTGGGGAGACAGAATGATTGAGGTGGTTTTACCGATGACTGTGAAAGTTTTAATATACAAGGGAGTATAAAGGTGGTGCTAAGAGATGATGTGTGAGGTGGTTTAACCAATATTCGTGAAAGTTGTAATCCACAAAAGGAGAATAAAGGTGTTGGGGAGACAGAATGACTGAGGTGGTTTTACCGATGACTGTAAAAGTTTTAATATACAAGGGAGTATAAAGGTGGTGCTAAGAGATGATGTGTGAGGTGGTTTAACCAATATTCGTGAAAGTTGTTATCCACAAAAGGAGAATAAAGGTGTTGGGGAGACACAATGACTGTGGTGGTTTTACCGATGACTGTGAAAGTTTTAATATACAAGGGAGTATAAAGGTGGTGCTAAGAGATGATGTGTGAGGTGGTTTAACCAATATTCGTGAAAGTTGTTATCCACAAAAGGAGAATAAAGGTGTTGGGGAGACACAATGACTGTGGTGGTTTTACCGATGACTGTGAAAGTTTTAATATACAAGGGAGTATAAAGGTGGTGCTAAGAGATGATGTGTGAGGTGGTTTAACCAATATTCGTGAAAGTTGTTATCCACAAAAGGAGAATAAAGGTGTTGGGGAGACACAATGACTGTGGTGGTTTTACCGATGACTGTGAAAGTTTTAATATACAAGGGAGTATAAAGGTGGTGCTAAGAGATGATGTGTGAGGTGGTTTAACCAATATTCGTGAAAGTTGTAATCCACAAAAGGAGAATAAAGGTGTTCGGGAGACACAATGACTGTGGTGGTTTTACCGATGACTGTGAAAGTTTTAATATACAAGGTAGTATAAAGGTGGTGCTAAGAGATGATGTGTGAGGTGGTTTAACCAATATTCGTGAAAGTTGTAATCCACAAAAGGAGAATAAAGGTGTTGCGGAGACACAATGACTGTGGTGGTTTTACCGATGACTGTGAAAGTTTTAATATACAAGGGAGTATAAAGGTGGTGCTAAGAGATGATGTGTGAGGTGGTTTAACCAATATTCGTGAAAGTTGTAATCCACAAAAGGAGAATAAAGGTGTTGGGGAGACACAATGACTGTGGTGGTTTTACCGATGACTGTGAAAGTTTTAATATACAAGGGAGTATAAAGGTGGTGCTAAGAGATGATGTGTGAGGTGGTTTAACCAATATTCGTGAAAGTTGTAATCCACAAAAGGAGAATAAAGGTGTTGGGGAGACACAATGACTGTGGTGGTTTTACCGATGACTGTGAAAGTTTTAATATACAAGGGAGTATAAAGGTGGTGCTAAGAGATGATGTGTGAGGTGGTTTAACCAATATTCGTGAAAGTTGTAATCCACAAAAGGAGAATAAAGGTGTTGGGGAGACAGAATGACTGAGGTGGTTTTACCGATGACTGTGAAAGTTTTAATATACAAGGGAGTATAAAGGTGGTGCTAAGAGATGATGTGTGAGGTGGTTTAACCAATATTCGTGAAAGTTGTAATCCACAAAAGGAGAATAAAGGTGTTGGGGAGACAGAATGATTGAGGTGGTTTTACCGATGACTGTGAAAGTTTTAATATACAAGGGAGTATAAAGGTGGTGCTAAGAGATGATGTGTGAGGTGGTTTAACCAATATTCGTGAAAGTTGTAATCCACAAAAGGAGAATAAAGGTGTTGGGGAGACAGAATGACTGAGGTGGTTTTACCGATGACTGTGAAAGTTTTAATATACAAGGGAGTATAAAGGTGGTGCTAAGAGATGATGTGTGAGGTGGTTTAACCAATATTCGTGAAAGTTGTAATCCACAAAAGGAGAATAAAGGTGTTGGGGAGACACAATGACTGTGGTGGTTTTACCGATGACTGTGAAAGTTTTAATATACAAGGGAGTATAAAGGTGGTGCTAAGAGATGATGTGTGAGGTGGTTTAACCAATATTCGTGAAAGTTGTAATCCACAAAAGGAGAATAAAGGTGTTGGGGAGACAGAATGACTGAGGTGGTTTTACCGATGGCTGTGAAAGTTTTAATATACAAGGGAGTATAAAGGTGGTGCTAAGAGATGATGTGTGAGGTGGTTTAACCAATATTCGTGAAAGTTGTTATCCACAAAAGGAGAATAAAGGTGTTGGGGAGACACAATGACTGTGGTGGTTTTACCGATGACTGTGAAAGTTTTAATATACAAGGGAGTATAAAGGTGGTGCTAAGAGATGATGTGTGAGGTGGTTTAACCAATATTCGTGAAAGTTGTTATCCACAAAAGGAGAATAAAGGTGTTGGGGAGACACAATGACTGTGGTGGTTTTACCGATGACTGTGAAAGTTTTAATATACAAGGGAGTATAAAGGTGGTGCTAAGAGATGATGTGTGAGGTGGTTTAACCAATATTCGTGAAAGTTGTTATCCACAAAAGGAGAATAAAGGTGTTGGGGAGACACAATGACTGTGGTGGTTTTACCGATGACTGTGAAAGTTTTAATATACAAGGGAGTATAAAGGTGGTGCTAAGAGATGATGTGTGAGGTGGTTTAACCAATATTCGTGAAAGTTGTAATCCACAAAAGGAGAATAAAGGTGTTCGGGAGACACAATGACTGTGGTGGTTTTACCGATGACTGTAAAAGTTTTAATATACAAGGTAGTATAAAGGTGGTGCTAAGAGATGATGTGTGAGGTGGTTTAACCAATATTCGTGAAAGTTGTAATCCACAAAAGGAGAATAAAGGTGTTGCGGAGACACAATGACTGTATTGGTTTTACCGATGACTGTGAAAGTTTTAATATACAAGGGAGTATAAAGGTGGTGCTAAGAGATAATGTGTGAGGTGGTTTAACCAATATTCGTGAAAGTTGTAATCCACAAAAGGAGAATAAAGGTGTTGGGGAGACACAATGACTGTGGTGGTTTTACCGATGACTGTGAAAGTTTTAATATACAAGGGAGTATAAAGGTGGTGCTAAGAGATGATGTGTGAGGTGGTTTAACCAATATTCGTGAAAGTTGTAATCCACAAAAGGAGAATAAAGGTGTTGGGGAGACAGAATGACTGAGGTGGTTTTACCGATGACTGTGAAAGTTTTAATATACAAGGGAGTATAAAGTTGGTACTGAAGGACGATTACAGTGGTGGTTTGACAAAGGTCCGTTAAAGTTTCAATTTACACAAGGGAGTCTAATGGTGGTGCAGAGGGACGATGACTGTGGTGGTTGACCGATGTTCGTGAAACTCTTAATCTACAATTGAGATTAAAGTTGGTACTGAAGGACGATTACAGTGGTGGTTTGACAAATGTCCGTGAAAGTTTCAATCCACAAGGGAGTCTGTATTTGGTGGTAAGAGATGATGTGTGAGGTGGTTTAACCAATATTCGTGAAAGTTGTAATCCACAAAAGGAGAATAAAGGTGTTGGGGTGACACAATGACTGTGGTGGTTTTACCGATGACTGTGAAAGTTTTAATATACAAGGGAGTATAAAGGTGGTGCTAAGAGATGATGTGTGAGGTGGTTTAACCAATATTCGTGAAAGTTGTAATCCACAAAAGGAGAATAAAGGTGTTGGAGAGACACAATGACTGTGGTGGTTTTACCGATGACTGTGAAAGTTTTAATATACAAGGGAGTATAAAGGTGGAGCTAAGAGATGATGTGTGAGGTGGTTTAACCAATATTCGTGAAAGTTGTAATCCACAAAAGGAGAATAAAGGTGTTGGGGAGACACAATGACTGTGGTGGTTTTACCGATGACTGTGAAAGTTTTAATATACAAGGGAGTATAAAGGTGGTGCTAAGAGATGATGTGTGAGGTGGTTTAACCAATATTCGTGAAAGTTGTAATCCACAAAAGGAGAATAAACGTGTTGGGGAGACACAATGACTGTGGTGGTTTTACCGATGACTGTGAAAGTTTTAATATACAAGGGAGTATAAAGGTGGTGCTAAGAGATGATGTGTGAGGTGGTTTAACCAATATTCGTGAAAGTTGTAATCCACAAAAGGAGAATAAAGGTGTTGCGGAGACACAATGACTGTGGTGGTTTTACCGATGACTGTGAAAGTTTTAATATACAAGGGAGTATAAAGGTGGTGCTAAGAGATGATGTGTGAGGTGGTTTAACCAATATTCGTGAAAGTTGTAATCCACAAAAGGAGAATAAAAGTGTTGGGGAGACACAATGACTGTGGTGGTTTTACCGATGACTGTGAAAGTTTTAATATACAAGGGAGTATAAAGTTGGTGCTAAGAGATGATGTGTGAGGTGGTTTAACCAATATTCGTGAAAGTTGTAATCCACAAAAGAAGAATAAAGGTGTTGGGGAGACACAATGACTGTGGTGGTTTTACCGGTGACTGTGAAAGTTTTAATATACAAGGGAGTATAAAGTTGGTACTGAAGGACGATTACAGTGGTGGTTTGACAAAGGTCCGTTAAAGTTTCAATTTACACAAGGGAGTCTAATGGTGGTGCAGAGGGACGATGACTGTGGTGGTTGACCGATGTTCGTGAAAGTCTTAATCTACAATTGAGATTAAAGTTGGTACTGCAGGACGATTACAGTGGTGGTTTGACAAATGTCCGTGAAAGTTTCAATCCACAAGGGAGTCTGTAGGTGGTGGTAAGAGACGATGTCTGAGGGGGTTTAACCAATATTCGTGAAAGTTGTAATCCACAAAAGGAGAATAAAGGTGTTGGGGTGACACAATGACTGTGGTGGTTTTACCGATGACTGTGAAAGTTTTAATATACAAGGGAGTATAAAGGTGGTGCTAAGAGATTATGTGTGAGGTGGTTTAACCAATATTCGTGAAAGTTGTAATCCACAAAAGGAGAATAAAGGTGTTGGGGAGACAGAATGACTGAGGTGGTTTTACCGATGACTGTGAAAGTTTTAATATACAAGGGAGTATAAAGGTGGAGCTAAGAGATGATGTGTGAGGTGGTTTAACCAATATTCGTGAAAGTTGTAATCCACAAAAGGAGAATAAAGGTGTTGGGGAGACACAATGACTGTGGTGGTTTTACCGATGACTGTGAAAGTTTTAATATACAAGGGAGTATAAAGGTGGTGCTAAGAGATGATGTGTGAGGTGGTTTAACCAATATTCGTGAAAGTTGTTATCCACAAAAGGAGAATAAAGGTGTTGGGGAGACAGAATGACTGAGGTGGTTTTACCGATGACTGTGAAAGTTTTAATATACAAGGGAGTATAAAGGTGGAGCTAAGAGATGATGTGTGAGGTGGTTTAACCAATATTCGTGAAAGTTGTAATCCACAAAAGGAGAATAAAGGTGTTGGGGAGACACAATGACTGTGGTGGTTTTACCGATGACTGTGGAAGTTTTAATATACAACAAGGGAGTATAAAGGTGGTGCTAAGAGATGATGTGTGAGGTGGTTTAACCAATATTCGTGAAAGTTGTTATCCACAAAAGGAGAATAAAGGTGTTGGGGAGACACAATGACTGTGGTGGTTTTACCGATGACTGTGAAAGTTTTAATATACAAGGGAGTATAAAGGTGGTGCTAAGAGATGATGTGTGAGGTGGTTTAACCAATATTCGTGAAAGTTGTTATCCACAAAAGGAGAATAAAGGTGTTGGGGAGACACAATGACTGTGGTGGTTTTACCGATGACTGTGGAAGTTTTAATATACAAGGGAGTATAAAGGTGGTGCTAAGAGATGATGTGTGAGGTGGTTTAACCAATATTCGTGAAAGTTGTTATCCACAAAAGGAGAATAAAGGTGTTGGGGAGACACAATGACTGTGGTGGTTTTACCGATGACTGTGAAAGTTTAAATATACAAGGGAGTATAAAGGTGGTGCTAAGAGATGATGTGTGAGGTGGTTTAACCAATATTCGTGAAAGTTGTTATCCACAAAAGGAGAATAAAGGTGTTGGGGAGACACAATGACTGTGGTGGTTTTACCGATGACTGTGAAAGTTTTAATATACAAGGGAGTATAAAGGTGGTGCTAAGAGATGATGTGTGAGGTGGTTTAACCAATATTCGTGAAAGTTGTTATCCACAAAAGGAGAATAAAGGTGTTGGGGAGACACAATGACTGTGGTGGTTTTACCGATGACTGTGAAAGTTTTAATATACAAGGGAGTATAAAGGTGGTGCTAAGAGATGATGTGTGAGGTGGTATAACCAATATTCGTGAAAGTTATAATCCACAAAAGGAGAATAAAGGTGTTGGGGAGACACAATGACTGTGGTGGTTTTACCGATGACTGTGAAAGTTTTAATATACAAGGGAGTATAAAGGTGGTGCTAAGAGATGATGTGTGAGGTGGTTTAACCAATATTCGTGAAAGTTGTAATCCACAAAAGGAGAATAAAGGTGTTGGGGAGACACAATGACTGTGGTGGTTTTACCGATGACTGTGAAAGTTTTAATATACAAGGGAGTATAAAGGTGGTGCTAAGAGATGATGTGTGAGGTGGTTTAACCAATATTCGTGAAAGTTGTATTCCACAAAAGGAGAATAAAGGTGTTGGGGAGACAGAATGACTGAGGTGGTTTTACCGATGACTGTGAAAGTTTTAATATACAAGGGAGTATAAAGGTGGAGCTAAGAGATGATGTGTGAGGTGGTTTAACCAATATTCGTGAAAGTTGTAATCCACAAAAGGAGAATAAAGGTGTTGGGGAGACACAATGACTGTGGTGGTTTTACCGATGACTGTGAAAGTTTTAATATACAAGGGAGTATAAAGGTGGTGCTAAGAGATGATGTGTGAGGTGGTTTAACCAATATTCGTGAAAGTTGTAATCCACAAAAGGAGAATAAACGTGTTGGGGAGACACAATGACTGTGGTGGTTTTACCGATGACTGTGAAAGTTTTAATATACAAGGGAGTATAAAGGTGGTGCTAAGAGATGATGTGTGAGGTGGTTTAACCAATATTCGTGAAAGTTGTAATCCACAAAAGGAGAATAAAGGTGTTGCGGAGACACAATGACTGTGGTGGTTTTACCGATGACTGTGAAAGTTTTAATATACAAGGGAGTATAAAGGTGGTGCTAAGAGATGATGTGTGAGGTGGTTTAACCAATATTCGTGAAAGTTGTAATCCACAAAAGGAGAATAAAAGTGTTGGGGAGACACAATGACTGTGGTGGTTTTACCGATGACTGTGAAAGTTTTAATATACAAGGGAGTATAAAGTTGGTGCTAAGAGATGATGTGTGAGGTGGTTTAACCAATATTCGTGAAAGTTGTAATCCACAAAAGAAGAATAAAGGTGTTGGGGAGACACAATGACTGTGGTGGTTTTACCGGTGACTGTGAAAGTTTTAATATACAAGGGAGTATAAAGTTGGTACTGAAGGACGATTACAGTGGTGGTTTGACAAAGGTCCGTTAAAGTTTCAATTTACACAAGGGAGTCTAATGGTGGTGCAGAGGGACGATGACTGTGGTGGTTGACCGATGTTCGTGAAAGTCTTAATCTACAATTGAGATTAAAGTTGGTACTGCAGGACGATTACAGTGGTGGTTTGACAAATGTCCGTGAAAGTTTCAATCCACAAGGGAGTCTGTAGGTGGTGGTAAGAGACGATGTCTGAGGGGGTTTAACCAATATTCGTGAAAGTTGTAATCCACAAAAGGAGAATAAAGGTGTTGGGGTGACACAATGACTGTGGTGGTTTTACCGATGACTGTGAAAGTTTTAATATACAAGGGAGTATAAAGGTGGTGCTAAGAGATTATGTGTGAGGTGGTTTAACCAATATTCGTGAAAGTTGTAATCCACAAAAGGAGAATAAAGGTGTTGGGGAGACAGAATGACTGAGGTGGTTTTACCGATGACTGTGAAAGTTTTAATATACAAGGGAGTATAAAGGTGGAGCTAAGAGATGATGTGTGAGGTGGTTTAACCAATATTCGTGAAAGTTGTAATCCACAAAAGGAGAATAAAGGTGTTGGGGAGACACAATGACTGTGGTGGTTTTACCGATGACTGTGAAAGTTTTAATATACAAGGGAGTATAAAGGTGGTGCTAAGAGATGATGTGTGAGGTGGTTTAACCAATATTCGTGAAAGTTGTAATCCACAAAAGGAGAATAAAGGTGTTGGGGAGACACAATGACTGTGGTGGTTTTACCGATGACTGTGAAAGTTTTAATATACAAGGGAGTATAAAGGTGGTGCTAAGAGATGATGTGTGAGGTGGTTTAACCAATATTCGTGAAAGTTGTATTCCACAAAAGGAGAATAAAGGTGTTGGGGAGACAGAATGACTGAGGTGGTTTTACCGATGACTGTGAAAGTTTTAATATACAAGGGAGTATAAAGGTGGAGCTAAGAGATGATGTGTGAGGTGGTTTAACCAATATTCGTGAAAGTTGTAATCCACAAAAGGAGAATAAAGGTGTTGGGGAGACACAATGACTGTGGTGGTTTTACCGATGACTGTGAAAGTTTTAATATACAAGGGAGTATAAAGGTGGTGCTAAGAGATGATGTGTGAGGTGGTTTAACCAATATTCGTGAAAGTTGTAATCCACAAAAGGAGAATAAACGTGTTGGGGAGACACAATGACTGTGGTGGTTTTACCGATGACTGTGAAAGTTTTAATATACAAGGGAGTATAAAGGTGGTGCTAAGAGATGATGTGTGAGGTGGTTTAACCAATATTCGTGAAAGTTGTAATCCACAAAAGGAGAATAAAGGTGTTGCGGAGACACAATGACTGTGGTGGTTTTACCGATGACTGTGAAAGTTTTAATATACAAGGGAGTATAAAGGTGGTGCTAAGAGATGATGTGTGAGGTGGTTTAACCAATATTCGTGAAAGTTGTAATCCACAAAAGGAGAATAAAAGTGTTGGGGAGACACAATGACTGTGGTGGTTTTACCGATGACTGTGAAAGTTTTAATATACAAGGGAGTATAAAGTTGGTGCTAAGAGATGATGTGTGAGGTGGTTTAACCAATATTCGTGAAAGTTGTAATCCACAAAAGAAGAATAAAGGTGTTGGGGAGACACAATGACTGTGGTGGTTTTACCGGTGACTGTGAAAGTTTTAATATACAAGGGAGTATAAAGTTGGTACTGAAGGACGATTACAGTGGTGGTTTGACAAAGGTCCGTTAAAGTTTCAATTTACACAAGGGAGTCTAATGGTGGTGCAGAGGGACGATGACTGTGGTGGTTGACCGATGTTCGTGAAAGTCTTAATCTACAATTGAGATTAAAGTTGGTACTGCAGGACGATTACAGTGGTGGTTTGACAAATGTCCGTGAAAGTTTCAATCCACAAGGGAGTCTGTAGGTGGTGGTAAGAGACGATGTCTGAGGGGGTTTAACCAATATTCGTGAAAGTTGTAATCCACAAAAGGAGAATAAAGGTGTTGGGGTGACACAATGACTGTGGTGGTTTTACCGATGACTGTGAAAGTTTTAATATACAAGGGAGTATAAAGGTGGTGCTAAGAGATTATGTGTGAGGTGGTTTAACCAATATTCGTGAAAGTTGTAATCCACAAAAGGAGAATAAAGGTGTTGGGGAGACAGAATGACTGAGGTGGTTTTACCGATGACTGTGAAAGTTTTAATATACAAGGGAGTATAAAGGTGGAGCTAAGAGATGATGTGTGAGGTGGTTTAACCAATATTCGTGAAAGTTGTAATCCACAAAAGGAGAATAAAGGTGTTGGGGAGACACAATGACTGTGGTGGTTTTACCGATGACTGTGAAAGTTTTAATATACAAGGGAGTATAAAGGTGGTGCTAAGAGATGATGTGTGAGGTGGTTTAACCAATATTCGTGAAAGTTGTTATCCACAAAAGGAGAATAAAGGTGTTGGGGAGACAGAATGACTGAGGTGGTTTTACCGATGACTGTGAAAGTTTTAATATACAAGGGAGTATAAAGGTGGAGCTAAGAGATGATGTGTGAGGTGGTTTAACCAATATTCGTGAAAGTTGTAATCCACAAAAGGAGAATAAAGGTGTTGGGGAGACACAATGACTGTGGTGGTTTTACCGATGACTGTGGAAGTTTTAATATACAACAAGGGAGTATAAAGGTGGTGCTAAGAGATGATGTGTGAGGTGGTTTAACCAATATTCGTGAAAGTTGTTATCCACAAAAGGAGAATAAAGGTGTTGGGGAGACACAATGACTGTGGTGGTTTTACCGATGACTGTGAAAGTTTTAATATACAAGGGAGTATAAAGGTGGTGCTAAGAGATGATGTGTGAGGTGGTTTAACCAATATTCGTGAAAGTTGTTATCCACAAAAGGAGAATAAAGGTGTTGGGGAGACACAATGACTGTGGTGGTTTTACCGATGACTGTGGAAGTTTTAATATACAAGGGAGTATAAAGGTGGTGCTAAGAGATGATGTGTGAGGTGGTTTAACCAATATTCGTGAAAGTTGTTATCCACAAAAGGAGAATAAAGGTGTTGGGGAGACACAATGACTGTGGTGGTTTTACCGATGACTGTGAAAGTTTTAATATACAAGGGAGTATAAAGGTGGTGCTAAGAGATGATGTGTGAGGTGGTTTAACCAATATTCGTGAAAGTTGTTATCCACAAAAGGAGAATAAAGGTGTTGGGGAGACACAATGACTGTGGTGGTTTTACCGATGACTGTGAAAGTTTTAATATACAAGGGAGTATAAAGGTGGTGCTAAGAGATGATGTGTGAGGTGGTTTAACCAATATTCGTGAAAGTTGTTATCCACAAAAGGAGAATAAAGGTGTTGGGGAGACACAATGACTGTGGTGGTTTTACCGATGACTGTGAAAGTTTTAATATACAAGGGAGTATAAAGGTGGTGCTAAGAGATGATGTGTGAGGTGGTATAACCAATATTCGTGAAAGTTATAATCCACAAAAGGAGAATAAAGGTGTTGGGGAGACACAATGACTGTGGTGGTTTTACCGATGACTGTGAAAGTTTTAATATACAAGGGAGTATAAAGGTGGTGCTAAGAGATGATGTGTGAGGTGGTTTAACCAATATTCGTGAAAGTTGTAATCCACAAAAGGAGAATAAAGGTGTTGGGGAGACACAATGACTGTGGTGGTTTTACCGATGACTGTGAAAGTTTTAATATACAAGGGAGTATAAAGGTGGTGCTAAGAGATGATGTGTGAGGTGGTTTAACCAATATTCGTGAAAGTTGTAATCCACAAAAGGAGAATAAAGGTGTTGGGGAGACATAATGACTGAGGTGGTTTTACCGATGACTGTGAAAGTTTTAATATACAAGGGAGTATAAAGGTGGTGCTAAGAGATGATGTGTGAGGTGGTTTAACCAATATTCGTGAAAGTTGTATTCCACAAAAGGAGAATAAAGGTGTTGGGGAGACAGAATGACTGAGGTGGTTTTACCGATGACTGTGAAAGTTTTAATATACAAGGGAGTATAAAGGTGGAGCTAAGAGATGATGTGTGAGGTGGTTTAACCAATATTCGTGAAAGTTGTAATCCACAAAAGGAGAATAAAGGTGTTGGGGAGACACAATGACTGTGGTGGTTTTACCGATGACTCTGAAAGTTTTAATATACAAGGGAGTATAAAGGTGGTGCTAAGAGATGATGTGTGAGGTGGTTTAACCAATATTCGTGAAAGTTGTTATCCACAAAAGGAGAATAAAGGTGTTGGGGAGACACAATGACTGTGGTGGTTTTACCGATGACTGTGAAAGTTTTAATATAGAAGGGAGTATAAAGGTGGTGCTAAGAGATGATGTGTGAGGTGGTTTAACCAATATTCGTGAAAGTTGTTATCCACAAAAGGAGAATAAAGGTGTTGGGGAGACACAATGACTGTGGTGGTTTTACCGATGACTGTGAAAGTTTTAATATACAAGGGAGTATAAAGGTGGTGCTAAGAGATGATGTGTGAGGTGGTTTAACCAATATTCGTGAAAGTTGTTATCCACAAAAGGAGAATAAAGGTGTTGGGGAGACACAATGACTGTGGTGGTTTTACCGATGACTGTGAAAGTTTTAATATACAAGGGAGTATAAAGGTGGTGCTAAGAGATGATGTGTGAGGTGGTTTAACCAATATTCGTGAAAGTTGTTATCCACAAAAGGAGAATAAAGGTGTTGGGGAGACACAATGACTGTGGTGGTTTTACCGATGACTGTGAAAGTTTTAATATACAAGGGAGTATAAAGGTGGTGCTAAGAGATGATGTGTGAGGTGGTTTAACCAATATTCGTGAAAGTTGTTATCCACAAAAGGAGAATAAAGGTGTTGGGGAGACACAATGACTGTGGTGGTTTTACCGATGACTGTGAAAGTTTTAATATACAAGGGAGTATAAAGGTGGTGCTAAGAGATGATGTGTGAGGTGGTATAACCAATATTCGTGAAAGTTGTAATCCACAAAAGGAGAATAAAGGTGTTGGGGAGACACAATGACTGTGGTGGTTTTACCGATGTCCTTGAACCTATTGCAGATTAATTATAGCATACAAATGTAATTATTTATGTGTGTGGTTGTTTGTGAGAGAGAGTGTGTGTGGTTGTGTGTGTGAGAGAGAGAGAGGGGGAGAGAATTTCAGTGTATCTGTGTGTGCGTGTATAGAAATGTATATATATTTTTTGTTGTATTTATTATTAAATACTGTTTTTGTACATTGCTATTTATTAACTGTTGAAAATTTATAGTTATAGATTTATTTTTAGTGCTATTCATTTATTTTATGCTATATTGGTAATTAGTGTTACATTCTTGGACATAAATATTTATTGTTCATAATTATTTATATTTGTTCGTAAACTTTGTATTTGTCGTAATATATATATATATATGCTGATACGTATTCCTTCACGGATGGAAAAATATGATGAATAGTTATAATGTGGAGTACATCCGTTCATTCTGCAGTGCATAAAATCGCAGTTCCGACGTTTCGCTAGAATCTCATCTAGTATTGACGAGGTGAACCCAACAACAGTTGAAGAGCGAGTGAAGAGCGATTTTATGCACTGCAGAATGTACGGATGTACTCCAGATTATAACTATTCATCATATATATATATATATATATATATATATATATATATATATATATATGAAGTTAATATATTACTATGTAAGTAATTTTATGCACCATTAAGTGCAATAATTTTACCTTGAGTGATGAGGCACCTTTCGGTCAATTGACCATTGTCGAATCACTCAAGGTAAAATTATTGCACTTAATGGTGGATAAAATTACTTACATAGTAATATATTAACTTCATAAAGTCAGTGCAACGGAAAAACAATGGATAACGTTAAATATCAAGAATATATATATATATATATATATATATATATATGAAATTAGTTAACTTTATTTTAAATAAATTTTGAATTTAGACTCAATATTTTATTGCCGATTATCGAAATCTGTTTTTAGTTAGGCAAAATCAACGAAATACTCCACCTATGATGAGGTATGCCCCTACTTAATTTCCTTGTCTATCGCCGTAGTAAGACATACTGGCCCTGACACAACATATGCCGTAATCCTCCGTAAGCAGATACCCGAGCGGGCACTGTTCGCTTGTAGTTAGGATTGGATTGGCAAAGCGAAATAAAAGTTCACATTAGAAGAGTCTTCCATGTTCTTACATTTACTGAAGGATTTACTTATATGCGTTGCAGCTGATTGGGCAGGTTGGAAAATGGGAGTCGCTTTGAAATTGCCTATATATACATTGAAACTCATCCTGCTTGCTATCAACAGTAAGAAGGTCGTGTCTTTTATTAATTTCCTTCTATTAGTTCACACTCTCCTTTAAATATTTTGTTCGTATTTTCAATCGTTAATGAAATACTTTTTATTCATCCACTCATGTTCAAATAGCCTAAATTTTCTAAAACTTGTAGCGGATGACACTTGATGTTAATACAGTTTTTTCAACTATTAATTCAATAATTAAATTTAATAAATTAATTTTAGCTTTATATGGAAGACAAACTTTTCACAAAATGGGCAAAGCATGCAATATCGTTATTTCGTTCCATTTGGCTTCAAATAAGTGACAACATATGATTTCATAAAGCAGCTGATTTTACGTTAAGCTTATAGGTTATGTGGTAGAACAGCTTCTTTAATAACGCATAGGTTATGTTAACTTATTTATATTAATTATAATTACTTAATAAAAATCAACTCAAGTTATATTTTTCCTTGTTGGTCTAAGTAGGAATTGATTTTAAACATTTGTTGCTTATATTACTTATTTTAATTAGAAAGCTTCATTAACAGACATCTCGGATTTCTGAAAGTCAGGCATAAGAGGCCATAAGAAAAGAGAAAATTATATTTCAAATACTCTTTATTTTCCTAATAAATTTTGTTGTCGGTAAATGATTTCTGTTTGTTTTTAAAATGCCTGGAATACAAGTATTACGAAATAGCACATGTCCTCCAGTAGCCAGACGCCTGGTCACTCTGACAAATGGCATCTGAGTCGGTACAGTCGGTACAATAATTTGTACTTAATGAATTAAGGCCACACTCACTTTATGGTCTCTTAACAAAGATAAACGATCTCAGTTGATTAAGTCACAGACTGTGTTTAGTTAAACCTTATTTACAATTAAAATATTGCCGGAATATTTTTGTATAAAGTTTAAACAGAGTTGTTTAAGATTTCTTTTATCAGCGGACGTGACAGCACAATGTAATCCAGACATTCCTCCTCAGAATACACTAGGAACGTAAATATAGAACCAAGTTCGTTTACTTCATATCAACATGTCTGTCACAATATTGTATTTACACTTTACAGAGAACACATACTGTCTCTTTAATTTCGTCTTCCAGTTCAATTATCTTCCAACCTATCTCATGTAGGCCCTACGCTGAGTAGGGCTACTGATATAACTGAAGACATTTGTTTATATATGTAATCTATTATTAGACTAGGTCTAGTTTCTTTTATGAGAACATTAGAAATAAAGTAAATTTCATTTAAAGGTTGTGGTCTTGAACG
Source organism: Prosapia bicincta (assembly GCA_036971475.1). Taxonomy (NCBI): domain Eukaryota; kingdom Metazoa; phylum Arthropoda; class Insecta; order Hemiptera; family Cercopidae; genus Prosapia; species Prosapia bicincta. Next base: position 1,777,999 of record JBAIZL010000411.1, read on the forward strand.
CTTTCAGAATTTTGTAACTATATTTCCCTTTTCAGTTTTAGCTCTTGGGCTATATGCATTTGTTGTCTACGTAATAGATATGCGTTATTTGTCTATGAATATTATGAATAAATTCTCGAGAAGAGTTTGACTTCAAAACTTTAAACTTTGGTTTATTTAAAAGTTCAAAAAACAACAAATTTTCTATTTACGAGAAGTGAGGTAAAAAGGTTGTCAATAATTCAATAATTTCGAGATACAACTTTCTACTATAAGCATATATGAATATACGTGGGAGATGCAGTCTGCAGACAACGAGAGTAAAGCCAAACTTACAACCTCTCTGTAATTACAGAGATTACAATAAAAAGGTCTCTAAGTAAAATAATATTACTTTAAGTTAGTGGAAACTACACATGGTGCACCTGAAAACAGCTAAAGATTTTGCACTTGTATAACTGACACATTTTGTAGCTTAAGATTAGAATTGAAACATTTCAACATACTCTCCAACAAATATCTATTCCTTTGCGTAATGTATTGTAATAGGATTTCAGAGGGACGTTTTAGTTTAGAGCTGTTGCTTTTGTACTATTTTCCCATTCCTACCACAAGATTCACTTAGTTTACACCTAGCTCTTTGCACCAACCAAGTATCCACTTTACAGTTGATATCTGTTGTCTTCCGACATGATATCGCTCTCAAATTCCAATGGCCACTACATGAGATCAGCCAGGATTCTAAGTTGTAGTGTTCTTAGGCAGAGTAGTTTTTTGCCCCTCCTAACTCTTAAATATCCCCAGCAAGCCTTAGACGTTTTACAGATCAAGACTCCATTCTCATCTTAAACCCATCAAAGAACTAAAATTCACCATTTCTGGGTCTACTTTCTTGTTGTACCTCTCTTTCATATCCCACTGCAAGATGCAGTATTCTCGTCAGAGATCCTTTAGCGCATTTCCAAATAGTAGTTCATTTCTACTGCTACTTATCTTTCAGTACTCAATGCAACTCATTTGATATGCTATTTCAATTACCTCCAACCAAGGAAATGATTAACATAGGCACAAAGTTAGCAGAATAGATTCATCTTGTCTGTTGAGAACTCTGTTCCCACATTATGTCCATTGCTCCTCTACAATGCATTCTTCCTCCAGATGTCTATGATAAACTCCTATCCAGAAGAGCTACCCGTTTTAAGTACACTCCACGTAGATTAATTCAGTGTTAACAAACTATCCTCTCCAGTGATTTAATTTATATTGGGTGGGGAAGATAAATACAGCATGTATAATTCTCTATATGTGGAGTGCCGTCTCTGCAATATGCCTCTGTTACCTTGAGTGTCTTTTGAATCAGGTTTTAAGGATGTCATCAAAGGCCCTCCTCACATCCAGTCCTTACATCAATCTGGGTGCTGAAGCCAGATAGCTTGGAGGTACCATCTGGTAGGAGTGAGCTCTTGCAGGTTGCGTAATCTTGACGGTTGTTACACCCTTGAACAGCTGATGCTACAGCAGCTGATGCTACAGCAGCTGATGGTTATTCCCAGATCCCCATATATGATGGTAAAATAATTACTAAAATACTCAAGGGTCCCTGAGGCTTAGTTAGAGTCTCTTCTTACCCGGAGGACAATGAATCTACATTTGCATAGATAGCTTGACAGTTTTAGATTGGGATGTAAATACCCATCCAGAAACCGTGCTAGATGGAAGCTAGTTCCTGGTCATCTGAATAATGGGGGCCAGACAGGTCTGTAGCTGGGAAGTTAGGAAGCCTTCAGTGCTTGGACATATTCTTTACTGATCTCCTACGTACACTAACACACTTAAGTCCAGTCTTTGGGAGTTTTGTTCATAGAGCTCTGTTCCATCTTGTCCTCTGCACTGATTAAGCTTCTTTATGAGGTCGATGTGAGCTTCCCTCGTGACACACAAGGGGTGGCTGCCCCTAGGAGAGGTGCATAATATATTAATTTAGAGTGAAAACTTACTACTTTAATATATTATACATAGCTGATCACAACTATTAAATTATATAATAGAATAAAAGTCATAATCCAGAGCTATGTGCCTGACAAACATAAATATTATACATTCAGGTAAGATTGAGACTTATTTCAGAGAAATGGATAAAGGGATCGTAATTATTGATTGCAATGGCTGAGAGTGAACTGAAAAAAACATAAAATAAACTTAAGGATTTGTTTCTTTAAAACATTTTAATTGACTATGAATATAAAAATTAAATAACTCTTGTTAAATTATTTCTATATTTTATTTATTAAGCTATAAATCAGTTTCATAATAACATTGAAGGGGATCCACAAAGTTTGATACTGTAGAATAACCTGCAGTTCATTTTGTAAGGTTTAACAAGTCTTTAAAGTTTCATAACCTAATAATAATGTTATGTTTCATCTGGAACAATTAAGTCCACAAAGATTTGTTTACAATATATACATGCTTACCTAAAGTAATACTTACTTTGACATTGAATGGGAGATGTGTTGAGTTATAACTAGAGTAGGGAACATTTCTCAAAACAGACTTTTCTTTAAAATAAAAATAAGGACTACCATACTGTACATCTGGCAAGTCTTGTTTTAAAGTGTACACAAAAAATTACTCTAAATATTAAATAAAACTGACTTTTTTCATGTAGGTACTGAAAAGTAAATAACAGTAGAAAATACAAACAATTATTTAAAGGTTTAAAATAACATAAAGGAAAAACATGATTAATAACAGTTCTATAATTTTTAAAACTGATTGTTGTTTATTTAATTGTTATTATTTTAAATTATGAAATCTCGATCACCGAAGCACTACATGATTCAACTAATAACTCTGTCCAAAGTTATAATTTAGATATAGCAAAAAAGAATGGTTAACTTACAAAAGATAACCTAATTTAACAAGAACCAACTTAATCTAATTATTAATAGTTGTTTACCATATTTTACCACATTAAGGTTGTCATAGTGATATATTTAAATATCATGAGTACTTTAAAATTAAAACATCATATGATTTTATATATGGTGTCTCTCACAATCACCATTTGTTTATTCTTTACTGTTTGTTTACTAGAGTGAAGTTTTAAATCTAGGTTATTAAATTTTAAAAGTAACACATTTATGGTATTAATATGTTTTGTTCAAATTACAATTGAGAAATGAGCGATATTTTGCAAAATTGGTTATTTTCTCAAACTGGTATAAAAGTTAATTTTGATCCAATATACATAAGTAAAACATTTCAAGATGGAGTAATACTTAAACAAATATTAAATAACTATGGAGTCATAAGCAACTGTCATACATTGCCAATCCATCATAGTACTGATTTTAAAATATGCCAACAGAACTTAAGGCAACTGTGTGTTTGGTTTAATTTATTGAATATAAATTTTAATGAGAACATTATATCAGAAATTGCAGATGGCCAGTGTTCTACAATTATTCGCCTTTTGTATGAAATGTTTATTTGTTTTGAAAACAAACAACATTTGTATTTTGTAACCAAACAAAGTCAACGAAATGTAAAGAAATCGATAACTTCAAGGTTTGAACTAGAAAACATAACAGAAAAAATACCTGACAAAAACATTACCAAATGTTTAGAGATTCCATTAGTTGAAAACAAAGCCATTACTGACTGGTATAAAGAAAAATATAGCTTACTGAAAAAAAAACAAAAGGTCAAGGTTAGTTTATCAAGTTCGGAAGAAAAACATACTTCTTTAGAAAGCAAAGTAAAATTAAAGAACATACTCCAAAAACAGGATAATTTGGCAAGAAATTTCTGTGTGAATGATTTCTCTGAACCATTATTAAACTATGACAAAGCGAACTGCGAAGAATTCCCTTCTGCTGCTCTTCCAAAAGATGAATATTTGTCAATGCTAAGATTTAAGAAACGTAAGAATGCCATAAAAAAGTGCCTAGGTAAAAAAATGGAAACTATGGTGCTAAATAGTGTATGGAAAAAAGTTCACGATTCTCATGAAACAGAATTTAATGATCTGTTTTCAAAATTACTAGTAAAACAATCTCAATATGAAAAGCAGATTGTGATGAAACTGTTTCAAGAACTTGGAAGCAGTAACTTCCAATTGGTTCCTGAAGTACGAATTGACAAAGAAAAAGAACATATATGCAGTGCTCAAATATTAGATGAATTTGAAAAAGGAAAAGAAATCTATGATGATGAAAAATACAGGATATACCGATTGCATTGTTGGCTTTATGAAGAAAAACAAAAAATTAAAGCTGCATCACATTACAATTTTTGCACAGAAGTGCTTGATTCAATAATCAATATTTCAATTAGAACTTTAGAATATTCAGAATTAAACAATGCACCTGTTCCAGCATCAGAATGGAATAACTGGAAACAACTTTTCCTTAAAGGAATTGATGTGCCTCCTTTTGATATGGAAGGAAATGTAATTAGCGATGGTACAGATAAGGAGAGTAATGGCATAGTTTCATTGATACAAGACTATGATGATGTCTTAAATGAACAAAACATTCATGAATACCTTTATTTTGTTGGGTCATGGTTTGTTGAAGAAATATGTCCAGATGTAAATAGTCCAGATGAAGATGCTCAAAAAATTCTTGGTTATATAGTACATCGACTTCTGCAATTGAAATATCCATTTCCTCCTGCTCCAAAACCTGCGGATGTTCCTTCTGTGTCAGTAGCTGCTATTTTATATGGCTTACAAGATAGTGCAGCTGTAAACAAACTTAAAATGTTACTAACAAAACCACAAGTGTCTACATTAGAAATTGATGATTTAATAAAATTGAGTATCGATATATTTAAGAGCGAAATAAATTATCAAAAGGAAAAGGACTCCAAGGAGCTTAACAAATTTAGTAAAAAACATTCCAAGAATACAACAAAAGAAAAGAAAAAACAATTAAAGGGAAAGAATGATCTTAAAAAAGAGAAATCTAGTACTATTAAATCATCTAAAAGCAAATCAAAAAAAGATAGAAAATCCAACAATGTAAATTCTGATTTGGAAAATGAAAAACTAGCTGACCCCTCAGAAAGTTTTATTCTAGAAACAGTACTGGACAATGAAAAGCGTACACAAACACCAGCAGTGTTACCCGAAGAAGAATTTCCAAAAAGATCAGAACTTGGCTTACTCGGTGAACAAATATTTAATGTGATTAACTCTGGACTTACTATTCCTGATCATTTGCTAGTTTCAACTTTCATAGAATATTTAAAGACACAACCGTCTATTAATGGATGGGTTCTCATTAATTTTCCAAAGTCAGTTATTCAAGCATCACTATTAGAGTTAGCTTTATCAGGTCGAGCAATACCATCTGATATTATGAGTGAACATGGTATTTACCAAAAGGAAAATATTGACCCTCTTGATGAATTGAGGTATTCCAAACTTGTACCTTACCCTAGTGATATGTATGTAGAAGAAATATTTAAAACATACTTCAGTAAAATAATTTTTACTAAAGTTAAGGAAATTGAGAAAACCGAGACGTCTTTAGAAGATGTTTCTGACACGATTAGTAATAAACTTGAAGAGGAATCTGGGTTTAACGTAGAAAACTTGTATAAAAACCAGTTTGGGTTTTGTGAGTTTTACTATGAGGATTTAAATCTTAACAGCCTAAAACAACTTGCACGCATTATTGTAGAGTCCGACGTTGATCAAAAGTCGTCTGTTGAGTTATTTGGGGAAGACGTTTTAAAATCTCTGATGGGTAAAAAGAAAAAAGCTAGTAAATCTGATAAAAACAAACAAAATACAAAGAAGTTGCCGAAAACAACTGTTAAAGGAAAACAAAAACCCGACATAGAAAAAAGTGAAGTTGAAGAAGTTGTTTGTTTAAATGTAGAGGGAATAGAGAATGACGACACAGTAAACGCAAAAGAAGATATTGAACAATTAGTTGAAGAGGAGTTAAAACCAGGTGATTCTGGATGGAATTATGCAGACTTTGAAATACCAAGTAATATGGACGTAGTTTTAGCTACTTTTTGGGAAAATATTGAAAAATCATACATAAACAATTTGAAACAAAATTTTTTCAACAGGCGCATATTACTATCACATCTTATCCCATATAAAAATTTTGTTTGTAATACCATAAGAACTATATCTAAAAAGCCCGACAATAAACAATTTTTTATAACAGAATTTCAGGAATTTTATAATAATATTAAAGAAAATGTGTTGCCATTTACTGAAATGAAAAATGAACTACACTGTAGGATATTTGAATTGCAGAATATATTATGGAATATATGTGACGAAAGAAAATCGAGCTGTGTAAATAAACTTAATGAAATTATAAGTGATGACTGGGTGACAATTGAAATGTGCGCTTTAACAAATATTTATTTCACTTTTGTGCAGATCGAACTAAATAGATTTGTTAATACTTTGAAATTAATAAATGATTATTACTTATTTATGCTAGGAAAACTTCCACCAGATCTTAAAGTAAACCTTACAATATCAACATTAGATCTAAATTCATTAAGAAAAAATGTTTCTGATGATAGAAACAGTATATATAACATGAATCAATCATTTGAAATATACAATGTTTTTAATTATGTTTTTAGCTTACTTAATAACAACTTGAATGGCCAAGATATAGTAAACCCTTTTTGTATTGTATTAGAAGAGAACATTAGCAAAGCTGTCGAGAATATAAACAATATAGGCAGAAATTTTGGAAATGAAGTAAGGAAAGAAGAAAATATATTTTTGCCACCACCAAAAAAAAGTAAAAAACAATCTACAATGAAAAATAATACAAAGTCTAAAAAAAAACAGAAGGAGAGTGTTAGTCCAAATATTGAAGTATTGCCAATTGATGCTATTGACCAGACAAACCTATTAAAAAAAAAATTGTTTGATGAATGGAAATTTGTTTTAGAAAATGAAATAAATCGTGTAATTTATAGGTGTGATTTGATTAAATGTAGAGGAGTGAAAGATTTAACAGAATTTTTAAATGAAATTACTAGAGCATTTCATAACTTACACGATGAAATTAAAAATGAGTATTACCAAAATATCAGTACTGTTGATAGTGTTTGTCAGATTTTCTCTACAGCTGTCGAAGAGGAGATTAAAATTTTACAAAAAATCGTTATATCTAATGATAAATTGTTTGTTATAAAGCAGAATGTTTTAGAAAAACAACTCTGGCCAAAGGAGCTCATGGAGCAAAAGGATGAGTGTACTCTTTCTACAGGGCAAGCAAAAATGTTAATAGAGGACTTGAAAAGAGCAGCACCTAGTAATATTATAAGTAAAACTCCTTTAATTTATATAATAGAAGATATTTTATTGAGAGAAAAAGACGATAATATAAAACGTTTTCCAGATATATGGGATGCTTTAGAAACAAAGGATATAAAAGAAGTTGTTGATACAATATTTGGAAATTCCTTACTTATAGATTGGAGAGATTTCATAATTTGTTGCCTAAATATCCCATATCCTACAGTAGAAGAACTTCTCATGGCTCAAAAGCAATGCGCGAATAAAGATTTAGATGAGAGTGAAACTTTAAACTTTGAAAGTTTTACAAACGTTATGTTCTGGTTTGAAAAAGAACTAGCTGAGAGTCCTGAAGACAGGCTGAAATTTATTAACATTCAAAATATATTGTTTAATTTATTTGAAGATGAAAATAACAAGATAAACTATTCAGCTTTGCTCCTTGCTTTCTGTAAAGACATTAAGCCAGAGATAGGTTTCAGCAAAGCACTTGCGTTAGCAGTTGGTAAAAGAATTATCACCTGTGAAAGTGATTTGTATTTAGAGCATTTGTCCATCTATTCATATGGCGAAACTAAAAAATATAATATTATTAAAAATACTTTATCTGAAATAGTTAATATGGTTTTATTTTTAACTGAATGTGCAATTATAACAGATATTGATGAGGATGATACATCAAGAAGTCTCAGAGAAGAATCTCCAAGCGTTAATGAACAAAAATCACTGAAATCTCAAACTTCAAGTGTTAATGAATCGTCTCAAGTGATTCACTCTATAAGTACTAAAAACAAACTATCAAATCCTAGCTCTCAGGGCTCTGGAACACATGAGAATGGCAACACTACATCTCTAAAGTCGTTTGAAAGTAAGCAAACCTCTGAACTTAATAGTCCAATTTCACAAAGCAAAACAAGCTACGTAAATGTAAGTGACCCGTGTAGTATGTCATTAGTTAGCTCAACTGGAGACAACTGGGCTTGGATATCAAAAGTTTCCGTAGAAAGCATAATATCCGTAATAGTAGGGTCAGTGATTCTTAGGAATAACACTATAAATCTTCAACATATATTCGATCAACTTATTGAATTTGCAAATGATGAATATATTCCTGTCTATCTTTTACTCCAATTGCCATGCATGATAGAACTTTTCACAAGTTTACAGAAATTCAATCTACACAAAATGCATGAAGTAGTACTAAACATCATCAATAAGAGATTCTAGCAAGAAAAGTTACTAATAAAATGGTTTTGTTCACAAATTTTTGTGAATAACATGCTTTGAAAGTGACATTGAAAGCATGTTTCTATATTTAAAACTGAATAATAAACTTTAAAAGTAAGTTAGCACCTTTTATATTTATCTTTTGTTAAATAAACTTGTAAAATTGTTGTTCTGAACTATGAAAACAAAATTTTATAATTAATAACTATGATATGTAACGGATAAATTTAATTTATTACTAATTAATTATACTATAAGTAATTATTGCATAATTGAGTGAATACCTTAAAACTTACTTGCTGACACATTTTGAAACAATCGTTTCATTTATGAAGCTAACTGTCTACTCTCCGTAAAGTAAGCGAGTAGACCGTTAGCTTCATAAATGAAACGATTGTTTCGTAACTCATCAACAAGTAAGTTTTAAAGTATTCACTCACTTATGGAATAATTACTTATAGTTTAATGAGTGAATTCAAGGTGATTACAACAAACAACTTTATAATTAATTATAATTTATTCATGTTAATCAAAGCAAAAGATTATTAGATTATCAGAGATTACAAACTATTAACACTTAATTACATCTTGTTGTATAATTCTGTGATGTAAATAAAAAACCATACATTTTGATTTTGAACCAATATATTTCACAAGTAGTGGTTGGCTTCTAGACTCTGGAACTATCCGTTGTATTGGCCCTTTTAACCCCTTGATCCAGCTGTGAGACCAGATAATTACCACCTCAGCAATTCTGCTAAACCTCCTCTTGAAAAACAAATTTACTTTGCAGTTTTTGTGTTGTACCAACAGTACAAGTATTGACTTTGTTTCGTTCAATATTGTTAATATGATATATTTGAAATAAAGATGGTAATATGATTAACAGTGATACTAAACATGAATTGAAAATTGAAAACTGTAAACACTGATTGTGGTTTCCACATCAGTGTTCTTCTGATAATTCACGTCTGGTATCTTTCACGTTTCCGGAGATGTGTCCCATTGTCAACTCAGACCGTACCTGATCTCAAGGTTTTCGTAGGTTAGGGTGGGGGTAGGATATTATGGTGGGGATGAGGATGTACTTTGTGAGCATTCAGAGTTGTGATGTCAAAAAGTGCGTGTGAATTATAATGTAATTGTGTGTTGAGTATGTGTGTAGGGTGTAGTTTGAAATCTTTGTATATTTTGTATTGTTCGGTTGTGTAGTTGTTGGTTATTTCTGTATTGATTATAAAGAATTTGTAGGTTGGATGTTGTGTCTATGTAGTCATATTTTGTGGACTTGAGATGTTCGGTGAAGCTGGTTTAGTAATTATTTTTTGTTAGTGTGTTTATATGTTCTTGGTAGTGTGTGTAGAAATACCTCCCTGTCTGGCCTTTGTAAAATCTGGGGCACGAACTGCAAGTTAGTTTGTAAACTCCAGCGGCGTTGTAAATGTTGTTGGGTTTTAATTGTTTATTGTGAGTGTTATGTGTGTGGTGTATGCTATTTTGTAATTGTATTTTTCTAGTGTTTTGGTTTGATTGTGGATTTTGGATGATCTGTATGTTATTGTTAAGTATTTTATGGGTTCGTGGTGCTGTGTATTTGTATTTGGGTTATTGAGTTTGTTTTTTTTTATGGTTGTACAGTTACGGTCTGAGTTAACGATGAGACACATCTCCCGATACAGCCGTCCTCAACTAATATAAGTAAGTGCTATTATAGGCAAGTTATAAAATATTTACAAGTGTTTTAATGAAAACTAGTAACATTTGTTGATGCCATCTTCGTGTGAGCTACTAGTAATCACTTACACTTTTAAAATGTTTTAAACTTGCCTATAGTAGCACTTACTTTGCTTGTTGAGGACGGCCGTTTCGGGAGATGTGTCCCTTTGTCAACTAAGACCGTAACTGATCTCAAGGTTTACGTAGGTTAGGGTGGGGGTGGGATATTTTGGTGGTGTGGGTGTATTTTGTGTGTATTAGGAGTTATGATGTCAAAAAGTGCGTGTGAGTTGTAATGTAATTTGAGATGTGATTAATCTTGTGAGGTGGATGATTTCGTCAATGTGTGTATGTGGTGTATTTGTGTCTATTAGCATGTTTTTGAGGATGTCGATGATTCCTGTCTTCGTTACACACATTGACGAAATCATCCACCTCACAAGATTAATCACATCTCAAAATTACTTCACCTACAATAACACATACTACAACCAGGAAGATGGACTACCTATGGGCTCCCACATAGCTAGCATCTTAGCAGAAATATTCATACACCATATTGTACAAAACCACATTTTACACAACAACAAATACTCAGATAACATAATTTACTGGTACAGATACGTCGACGACATCATAACATTATATAAAGGCAACACATGCAGAACACACATATTTCTAAAACACCTAAATTCCATACACCCTAAACTAACATACACCATCGAAACAGAACAACAAAACTCCCTCAACTTCTTAGACCTCACAATTAAACGAACAGACAAACAAACACATAAATTCAACATATACCGAAACCCCACCAGCACTAATACGACCATACACAGTTCCTCAAACCACCCACACCAACATAAACTAGCTGCTTACAACACCATGATATATTGCCTCCTTAAAACACCACTAGACAAAGATGAACACTACCAGGAGTTAAACACCATAAAATATATAGCACAAACAAACGGATACAACCCAACAATGATTGACAAATTATACAACCGCCTAAAAAATAAACATAATAACCCAAATACAAACACACAAGATGGCAATCCCATAAAATACTTATCAATACCATACAGATCATCCAAAACCCACAATCTAACCAACACATTACGAAAATACAACTACAAAATAGCTTATTCCACACACAACACTCTCAACAAACAATTTAAACCCAACAACAAAATCAATGACATTTACAACACCACTGGAGTTTACAAACTAACTTGCAGTTCATGCCCCAGTTTTTACATAGGCCAGACAGGGAGGTCATTCTACACACGTTACCAAGAACATATAAAAGCACTAAAAAACAATAAATACCAATCAAACTTCACCGATCATCTCAACTCCACAAAACATGACTACATAGACATAACATCTAACCTACAAATTCTTCATAAACAACACAGAAATAACCAGCACTACACAACCGAACAATACGAAATATATAGGCACTTCAAACTACACCCTACACACATACTCAATACACAATTACATTACAACTCACACACACTTTTCGACATCATAACTCCTAATACACACAAAATACACCCACACCACCAAAATATCCCACCCCCACCCTAACCTACGTAAACCTTGAGATCAGTTACGGTCTGAGTTGACAAAGGGACACATCTCCCGAAACGGCCGTCTTCAACAAGCAAAGTAAGTGCTACTATAGGCAAGTTTAAAACATTTTAAAAGTGTAAGTGATTACTAGTAGAGCTCACGCGAAGATGGACTCAACAATTATAAGTTGAAATATATCATCATTAGCAATGTTGAGCAAAAAAAAAAAAAAAATTAATTTGCTTTTAGGGGAGGTTTACTTAGATGGTAATTATCTGGGCTCAATCTCCTGGACCGAGGGATTAAAAAGGTTGAGGCAATGGGGAGCTGGTTATCCATAGGGCAACCACCAATAGACTCAGCATTGCCTATTGCTAGAAAATAATATTCACTAGATAATAACATTTAGGATAGAAATTTAACTTGGTAACTTGACAATAAAAAAATATCTTAGAGTATTGTAATAATTAAATTTCTTGAACACTGTGAATAATTTTAAATAACTAAATAAAAACCCACTAACCACAATATAAAAATCTTTTATTTTACTAAAAATTATTTTATGTATATTTCTATTACATAAGTACTTCTGAAGAGATTACCAAGTAATTGAAATGTACATAAAGTAATTTTTAGTAAAATAAAAGAGTTTTGTGTTGTCGTTAGTGGGGTTTATTTATTTAGTTGGAGTATTATGCCTAATAATTTTTAATAATCAATAGATACTGTTTGATAGAAGGTATTTTTGATGTTTATATTAAAATATTAGCCTACTAGTGGACTTGTTTCTATTTTAAACAGATAATTTAAAATTTACTGCGCATAAATAAGTTTCCTAATCTATAGGTAATTAATATATGACTAAGTAAATACTTTAGAGCTTCGTAAAAGTTACGATTGATTCAAAATGCATCAGCAAGTAAGTTTCAAAGTATTAACTCAGTTATGCAATAATTACTTATAGTTTAATCAGTGAATTCAAGTCGATTACAAGCAACTTCAAGTTTCTTAATATTTGTGTTTACAGTAATATTTTAAAAATCAGATTTATTCATCATATTGTTTAAACTTTAGTAATTTTATGAGTTATGATCCAAACTGAACATGGGCTGCACCTCCCACAATGGTAATTATATTAAATTTTTATTACACTAGAAACATTGTTGGATTACTTTAATACTGGGAAACATCTCTGTACTTATTACTATGACAGTCTTTCATCTATTCAATTCAATTGTATTTGCAGCATATTATCACTAAGGTAGAATAAAATAGTTGTAAAGCTAGCCAGCGATGGATTTGGATTTGCATTATTAGCAGGTCAGTACATGTAGGTGGATTGTAACTTCATTGATGTTGTGCAATCAACTGCCATGACAACCTTTATATTTTAGGGAAGTACATGAAACCAAAATAGCTTTTTAACTTCTTTTAAGATAATAATATAGTAATAATAATAGAACATCTCTTTTGATCACAATAAAATAAAAAAGATGGTGAAATTTAAGAAAGATGAATATGTGTTATAGCAGCTGTAATTGGATCTCATAGCAGAAGACTTAGTTTTTGCCAGTAGGCCTACATCAAAAATAAACCAGGCAAATGTGGGATAGGGATAATTCCCTTTTACACTTCAAATATAGAGATATATGCTGGGAGACCACAACAATGGCCATTTTAAGTTGGCAGAAACTCAGGTTGTGGTGTAAAAGGTTATTGAGGCAATATAAGGATTGGGCGGAATTGTAACTACAACAATCGGTTCTGTTCTATACCCATGTCCCTTGGCCTTTTTTGAAATACCAAAACCTGACTCTTGTAGGAATTCTAAGAAAAGATAAGAGGGGATTTCTAACAAAGACAAGTAACATTTATATGTTTGCATTCAAAGCAAAATGTGCAAGGGGGTAATTTGGTTCAAGAAAGAAACATGTGATATTATCCACTGCATAATGATGCAGTTAACAACAATCCAAACTCTTTGAGTTTTGGAAAGAAATTGTTTGGTTTTGCAACTTCAGTAAGGCGTGATTAACACTATTAAATTAAAGGAGACAAATCTAATTTTTTGAATTTGCAGTTGGTGGTTGAAGAGGATGTTTCATTATCTGCTGATTTTCTAAGGTTGTTAGTTTTTTACTTTGTTTTAGTGTGTGGAGAACACTTAAATTAGTATGTATGCCCGTATGTGTGTAGAATGTTTTTAGGTGTTTTGCGTAGCTGGATTTCAAGTTTGTTTCTTTTCTTTGGGTAATGTGTTCTTTGGAGTGTGTATAGAATGACCTGCCGGTTTGGCCTATGTAATAGCTGGGACAATCGTTACAAGTTAATTTGTAATTACCTGAGAGTTTGTATTTGTCAGTTTCTTTTTGAAAAGGTTGTATGTGCTGTCCTAAAGTGTTTGTTGTTTTGTAGGATATTTGGTAATGAATTTTTTGTTTAATGTGGAGGCTATTTTGTGTGTGTATTTGTTGTGGTAGGTGAGAGATATGTATTTGTTATTTTTTGTGTGGTTTGTATGCATGGCCATTTGATAGTGTTTATGTTTAGTTGTCCTGAGTATGTTGTTTATGAATGTATGTTGGTAGCCGTTTTGTTAAGTGATGTATTTTATGGTATTGAGTTCTTTGTCGTAGTCTTTCTGTAGCATTGGTATATTGATTAGGCGGTGTAACATATGATTAAATGCAGTGTGTTTGTGTTGTGTGGGGTGATTAGATGTATTATGTATGACAATATCGGTAGTTGTTGGTTTTCTGTATATTTTGAAATTATGTCTGGTGTTGTGTTTGGTGATGGTAAGGTCTAGAAAGTTTATTTTATTGTTTCCTTCTAATTCAAGGGTAACTATGAGGTTTTAGTGTATGGTATTAATGTAATTGTGTAGTTGTTTTATTTACCGTTTGTTGCTGTTGTATAATTTTGTATGAATATTTTTATTTTAAAAAATTCTTAGTTCAATGTTTCATACATTTATATAAAGGTATATTTTCAAGGTTTTAATAGAATTTAGTAAATTTCATCGTGCATACCTTCAGTAGCATGACACACATCCAAATGAAATTCTACCTCTTTCCAGTTCTTGGCCACCATGTCTGGGATGACAGTTACTACATAGGCTGCGACAGGTTACATTTAGAATTTTCTCTCCATGCATGAGGTTCTCAACATGTCACCAGAAGAAGACGTCCAAGGGAGCCAAATCTGGGCTTCTTGGATGCCTTCTTTTCCAATCCACATATTGAGAAGAGAGCTTGATCACATACAGTTTAAAGGAAAATCCTTCTACTCCTTAATATCATTTAGCTCAGGAAAAACATAATCCTCTTTCATTTCACAATAGACTTCCCAAGTTATTGCCCTATAAACAAAAATGTCGTTACTATAACTCTGTTATACATAGGCAGTGAAAACACATTGATAGCCAACGAACTAATAAGACGACTCTAAACCCCGATTTATTCATTTGTGTTGATTCACAGTACCATTTACATAAAAAACCTCATTACTAAAAATTACATTTAAAAAAAATCTTTATTTCTATTGATTTTGCCTAAAAGAATAATAGAAAATTGTAATCTGTTATTCTTATTTGCTGGTTTGATTCTTCACAAAAGTTGTAACTTGTAAGTAGTTAAAGGAAGTATTTTGTGATCTATCTTGTGAACATTTCACAAAACATTGGACTACCTTAAGTGCAGATCTCAGTAACTCCATCTCAAATCTAAACTTTGTTAAGGTTTTTTAGGGCTTCTAGTGTGTGTTTCTGCAAACACACTTAAATATGTTCGCATAATTTTATCTGTATGCCGATCATCACTATAAATTCTCCGAAAAACACTGTTTCATCTGTACCATGACAACCAATCGAGTTTAAATTAATCAAATAACTCATTGTCTTTTTGTTCTTACATCGCAATTGGGCTGCACTAATGTCTGTATTTCAACAATACTTTGCAGTGCTGCCAACTGTAGGGATAGACACACTCAGTGGATGTTTTCAAGGTCTATGCTTATATTGGAATATACGAAATATCGAGGGTATAAAGTTAATATTCATGTGTACAACATTATTCTGAGAATTTAATTTAATAAAAATATTTCCCCTCAAAACCACACAGTTTTTCATAGCAACCATGTACATCACAGGGACTATGTTTATATTGTTTGTTGAGTTTGTTATATGTAGAGGGTTATAGTTCTTCTATTCATTTTATAATTGTATTTGTGAGATGTTTTAGTTAGTGTGTGTTTTTCATTATACATATTGTAATTATTTAGTTTGTTGGTTTGTTAAATAGGATTTTGGTTTAGGGTTGTGTTTTTTTTCAGTTAGTAACATAGTTTATCTCTCTCTCTCTCTCTCTCTCTCTCTCTCTCTCTCTATATATATATATATATATATATATATATATCACATTATGTATTCTTGTGTATTAATAAAGAAATAAGACAGATTGGTCGTTTACCAACAAAAAGCTTTGAATCGTAAATTCAATAATTGTTCATGTATTTGTTATTTGTCACATTTCTATGTAAATTCAATAATTGTTCTTGTATTTGTTATTTGTCTCATTTCTTTATATATATATATATATTAAAACAACACAGGTTGTTCAAATACAAGAATATTTATATTATTATATATTATTGTATAATACAAAATATTCTTGTATTTGAATAACCTGTGTTGTTTTAAATTATTAAACAAGAAAACGTATTTTACATTTATATATATATATATATATATATATATATATATATATATATATATATACATATATATGATATATCTGATAAAACGCCTGCTTTTGTACAGGATCGAACATGACATTCCAATCAGTATCTGGTGGCCATCTGGCGAACTAATGATCTGTGGCCAACGTCAAACTACAGGCTTGACAATTAAATTAAAATCCCCAACACCAACCCCTTTTTGAGTGATAATATCGTCCTGACATTACTATAAGAATACCTTATACCTTCCTACCATGTGCCCTAAATGTGGATTAGTATAATATTGTGTGACATTACTATAAGAATACCTTATACCTTCCTACCATGTGCCCTAAATGTGGATTAGTATAATATTGTGTGACATTTATTATGACTACTGTGCGCAAAATGGCATTGAGATATTTCGCTCGCTTTCGAAGTCAGTGACTCAGTAGTATATTTTTAAAATGTTATTTTTGTAAAATAACCACTTACTTTGTTTGTTTTACAAATACATAATCTTCTATAGCCCTATACCTAACATATTCAACATAAGGGAAGCGATATCTTGTTGAACCACACACAGGGATTTGTTTTTATGTTGCCTAGTAATTTGTATATATATGTTTAGTTCTTGAAGGTAAGCTCGTTTTTATTTAAAAGTATTTTTAATAGACGAATATTAATGGTATTGTAAACAGCAAGTTTATGCCAGTAAGGGTGATTAGTAGAATTATTTTTGAAAGAATTTGTGTTTGAAGGTCTATGATGTACTCTGTATTTGTGTGTTTGTTTATCTGTATGTGTGATTGTCAAGTCAAGGGGACCAAGAGTATTGTTTGATTTGGTTTAGATAGTATAGGTTAAGATACGGTGTATGGAACTGGGAATTTTAGAAATATACATGTGTTAGTGTTTCATTTCCTTTATATAAAGTGGTAATGTAACTATGTATCACATGCTGTTTGACTATTTGTTGTTCTGTAAAATGTGGTTTTGTTCATGTTGTAGATCCCACAGCAGGGCATCCTTCTGGGTTTAGAATGTACCGATATATGTAAAATAATTTTATAAACTGAATAATCCTGTGAGGCTGATGGAGTAGTTGATGTGTGTTTGTGGGGTAATGTTGTGTGTAATAAATCCTTTGGGGGGTGTTGATGGTTTCTTGAATGGGAATAGTGAGATATAGGTGTATATATAAAATAACACTAGTCTGTAATTTTATGTTCCATTTTTTTCAATTAAATTTATGGTAAGTTATTTCTTTATTGAGCAATGCTTCTTGAAATTTTTATAATTTCAATTGCTTTGTCTGGAAAAGCTAAGACATGGAGGCACAGGTTGGGTTAAGGTGTGTATCGAGGATCCCGTTTTGTGAAACCTTAGAGTAATAATTTCTGGGCTCTTTGATAAAATAGTAATGGTAAATTACTGTTCAATATTATTATTTCTTTCATTTGTTTTAGTATTTGTACTTTTTAACTTAAATTTTAAAATCTTGTTGTTGTTCATGGCGAACTGGTTGGTAATCACTTTTTACACTTTGAAATTATTAACTTTCAAAAAATTGGTACCAAAAAAAACAGCTACAGCATTCCTAGTGGCAAAAATATGAGCCTGAAGAAGTCGTAAGATGATAACGTTTCTTCCAAGAGTAAGTTAACAATTTAACAACTTATAGTTAACAGAATGTTTGGTCACAAGTAGTTTCAAAGTGTAATAAGTTTTTAGTTACATTTAATATATACACTCAAATTTAGGGGTTTCTAATCGAGTTATTTTTAAAGAAGAACAACTCCCGCTGGTGCGATGTGGTTTAAGTACCAATTGTAAGTTCCTGATGCATTCAATATATGTGAAGAGCTCATAGCAGGTAAACTAGTGTAGGTAGGCAGAGCCCATGAAGTCTAGCATAGAACTGTCAGGACGTCCATTGAAATGAATCTTTCTAACTTCTATGCTCTCTGTATTAGGCTTTGTTCAGGGTCACAAAACCTTTTCTAACTTTTACACACACCTCCTTCTATTCACAATATCCTGCAGTCACTTTCAGACAATCCCATAGGTAATTAATATTTTCTACATTAGTTTTATTCTTTATAAAATTTTCTAACATAATTCTATTTCCAATTTTATCTTTTAATTCAAGACATTTTATTCGTCTTTAAATACATTTCCCCAAATGTTTCAAGAAGTTTCTATTTATTAAGATTTGAGTATATGTATATAGTATTTAGCTACACCAATAGCAAACACTGTATTTAACTTAGAAGCATAGGAATAAGGTGTTACATATGCAAAAAGTAATGCAGTAATCATTAAATTCAACAAGTCCTTGACATTCAGTCTAGAGGACGTTTTCTCAGCTTTCATATAAAACGCGACCTTGAACCTTGTTTCAATTGTTATTTACTTGCTGCAACTATATCGCTTAGTCCTGGCAACGTTCTTGGCCTTGCACAACGTTTTTTTATAACAGGAGCGAGGTGTAGCTGTAACATTAGACCTTAACATTTTAATGCAACTACTTGTTTGTACTCTGTGGGTCGCGTACAAGAACGTCAACCCTAACCTTAAAACTGTTTGTAAACAGATAATCTATCAGGCTTTCATTTCATTATTTTATAATATTAACAACTGCTTTGTTTAGATAATTTTCCAGAAATATAGATAGCTATTTATATCTAGTATTTGCCATACTGCATACGCTTATTACTCTCACCAAAGTAAGGAAAAAAGTTCATATAAACATGAGTCCGGAAATGCTTCATTGGCGGGTTATACAAGGTCAAAGATTTAACCTGAAATTTAGCTCCCTCAGTGAAATTACCTCACACTGAAATTTTTAGGGCGTTAATTGAGTTTGTTAATTAAAAAAGTTTTATGTAAAATGAGTTGACAAATAGTATAAAACCTAAAACTCTATCTCCAATAATTTAAGAAAAAGTTAGGGTGAAGCAAAAAAGTTATGATCGAAAACACACTTTTTTGCATTTAGACTACAATAACTCCATTAAAATGCCTATAAACAAAGAAACGCGGTCAATAACATTTGTAGAGAATTTTATTCTCAAAAAAATAATATAAATAAAGTCAATAAAACAATTTAATTTTCTTTTAAAAGATCCCGCGATTTGAACCCCTTAGATTTCTTTGTATGGGGACACATGAGACATTAGCGTATGTTCACAAATCGGATAATGAAAATGAACTTTTAGACAGAATCATGATTGCTGCCCGAGAAATAAGAAAACAGTCCAATAATGTTAGAGAATCCAATGACCTCTTTAAATCGTTGGGCTGAAATGTGTATTAACAATGGAGGTGGTCATTTTGAGCAGCCCTTGTTACTGTTATCAATGTGAGTTGATTACGTAATTTTATGATTATTACTGTAAATTATTTTTGATTTGTAATATTATTTTGAGAACCATTGGGATACATTCTATCGGCCTACTTCGTCAGCAATGGTTGATTTTCATAATCTTTAGTTTTGTGTGTGCTTTAATAAAATTGAATTTAAAAGAAAACGATTTCATTTTTATTGACTTTATTTACATTACTTTTTTGAGAATACAAATTTTATTCGACATTTTTCTTTGTTTATAGACAATTTAACGGAGCTTTTATAGTCTAAATGCAAAAGTGTGTTTTTTACTCTAACCTTTATTGCTCTACCCCAATGTTTTCCTAATCTATTGGAGATAGAGTTCTGGGACAGATTTTATACGATTTGTCGGCTCATTTTACATGAAACGTATCTAGTTAACAAACTCAATGAACGCTCTAAAAATTTCAGTGTGAGTTAATTTCACTGAGGGAGCTAAATTTCAGGTTAAATCTTTGAACCTGTATAACTCATGAACGAAGTATTTCCGGACCCATGTTTGTATGTTTTTCATTATTTTGGTGAGAGGAATAAGCTTGTGCAGTATTGTAGATTCCTCCTGAAACACTCTGTGTTTGTGTATGTTTATATGTGTAAACCATTGAATTGTTTAATATTCCTGATGATGTTGGTACTGTTAGCCAACGAAAAGCTTTGAATTGTAAATTCAATTATAATTCTTGTATTTGTATTTTGACTTAGTTCTTTATTAATTCACAAGAATGCATATTGCGATATATATATATATATATATATATATATATATATATATATATATATATATATAAATACATATACATATATATTAATTTTATTTATTTGAAGAAAAGTTACTAAAATGAAAATTTTCTTTATTGACCTAAATAGGAATTGATATTAAAATTTGTTTCATTTATTACTTTTTAATGCTATATTTCATTGAATATACTTTTTTTTAAAAATTGATCGTAGATTAAATCATTTAAATACAACGTTCTGTACTTAGATTTGTCAATACGATAATATAACGGAAAAAATTGTATCTTAGAATCTTTTGTACATTTCTGTTACTATTCTCGGAAATAACCAACCATTAAAGTTATACTATAAGTAATTATTGCGTCACTACTTGAATACTTTTAAGTTTAGGCACTGAATCGATTCATTTACGAGTAACACTTCGTAAGTTCTAAAGTATTCACTTAGTTACTTAGAGTTTAATCAGTGAATGTAATGTGAGTACAACAAGCACATCATTTCACCTTGTTACCGAAATGTATACAGGGTTGTAACTTATAAAATTGTATAATGATTTGGTTGTAAGTTTCGTATTATATAAGTGGTACTATTGTGTTAATATTATACAGTTTAATAAATTGCACCAATAAACAACTTGCCTTCTGCATAGAAAAGTATCTTCGTAAATAATACACAAAAACCTCTACCACATATATTTTTATTAAACTCCTTCTATTAGCTTATACTCTCCTAATATATATCTTGTACAAATTTTCAATCTGTAATAAAACACGTTTCTATTCATCCAATCAAGTTCAAATACACTTATTTTTAACCTATAGTGAGTGACAATTGGTGTTAATACAGTTTTTTTTCAAATATTTATACAATAATCGAATTAAACAAATTTGTGGATTCTAGCCGGATTCGATCTTTATGTTCAAAGTCTAGCACACTTTGGCACTGCGCCAACTTCCCAATACCAAGAAATTAATTTCTCAAAGATATATATGAATGCCCCCCCCCTCATCTGGTTGCCATAGAAACCTCCATTGTAAAACTTTAAACGGTTGCCATGGTTACACAAAATATCATAAACAGTGCTGTAAGGTTAAAAATGAATGAAACGAACAAAATAAACAAAATGGAATAAAGCAAACAATGATAAAATTTTTCTTTTTTAATTTCAGTAGGAATTTACTTAAAATTTGTTTAAAAATATTACTTGTTATTATTAAGGGTGTAATTAAAATGCTTGAGGCTGGAGGGTTTTTGTGTAGGCTACGGTAAATTATTCGAAATAGGAAAATCTTCAACTATATCTGAATATGTTCTAATACAATATGTTCCATTGAGCTGAACATCTACATTTAAACATTCA
>JBAIZL010000411.1:1805000-1825000 GCA_036971475.1 Prosapia bicincta
AACTTGAATGGATGAATAAAAAGTATTTGATTAACAATTGAAAATTTGAACAAGATGTATATAGGGAGAGTGTGAACAAAGGAGGAAATGGGCAAAAAAAGATTATTATCAATTTTAAAAAGTACTTTTAGTAAATTTTTATACAATTTGAATAAGGGACCTTATCCACCCGAACCACGCTTCTCTCCCATTTATGTCCCATCCTGTTCCCCCTACCTTTATAAATTATTTCATAGAAATTAAATCAATTATTTTTTCGTCCTTATAACAAGCTCTTAGACGTTTTGTATTTCATTGTTCCATTTTCTCCCCCCTACACACACCCACCCACCCACACACACACACCCACACACACACACACACACACACACACACACACACACACACACACACACACACACACACACACACACACACACACACACACACACACACACACACACACACACACACACACACACACACACACACACACTCACACACACACACACACACACACACACACACACACACACACACACACACACACTCAGACACACACACACACTCACACACACACACACACATACACACGCACACACCCACACACCCACACACACACACACACACACACACCCACACACACACACACACACCCACACACACACACACACACACACACACACACACACACACACACACACACACACACACACACACACACACACACACACACACACACACACACACACACACACACACACACACACACACACACACACACACACACACATACATGCAATGGCTGCACGTTTTTTTTCGAATGTTTAGTTTTGTCTTACTAAGATTTACATTTTGAACTTAATACCCTAATTGAGAAATTATTTTAAAATGTTCTGTTATAGTTGAAGGATTGTCGTGTCTCTCTTATACTCTCTTGTTATTGCCGTGTCTGAACATATACCAAGCGAACAAGTTATACATCTTATGAAGATGGAAAAAACGTTTAAAATTAAAACCTGTGAAATATAAAGTCATTAGTGTTTTGAAAAATTTAAAATAAAAAAAACCTTTCAGAGACAAAACCTTATTAACTGCTGCAGGCAATCATCATCAGCTTGTCTAGAAAACTATCTGCGACATAACGCTGTTGTATATAATTTGCAAGCCATTATATTACAACGTTTCAATGAAACAAATTCGCAGAACGTCATAGACATTAAAACCCATAAAAAAGCGGTTTAGCCATGGCTAAGCATTAATTTATACACGTTATGTAATACAATACCATTGGTCACGTGATAAACTACAGTGTGGCAAAGTAATCATTACAGAAATATAAGACATATAGGAGCCGAATTGTGAGTTTAGGTGATAAATAAATAATTAACCGCTTAACTCACAAAACAATATACTTTCTCATACGCGTTCCAGTTACTTATGTCATCATCATCAGTGACACTTGTACAAATTTACAGCTCCAACTCGAACGGTTGCAATTGTAAATTCGTAGTAGTATCACTAATGAAGATTCCATAGGCAATAGAAATCCATTTGAGAATAAAGTATACAGTTTTATGAGCCCGTGTGCAGTTCGTTCTTTATTACAGAGATATTTTAAAAGTAGTTATATTGATAAATCAGTTTATTTATAAAGAATATTTAGCTTCATTGCATCTTTTCATATTTTTCTTATAAGATAAAACTTCTACTTTAACAAGAAAGTTCGAAAGGCTAGTTAGGCCTAGTTAAAAACGGCACACTCACTTATGAAAGTAGGAAAATAAAGCAATGAATTAAATTATAAAATAAAGTTGTGAGTTTTTGTAGAGACAAATTCTTTAATCTAACCTAACTAAACCATACCTAACCCGACTTAAAGAAATCTAACACAAACCTCTAAAAAAAAAAAACTTTAAGTGATTTTGAATGGTTATTTTAAAAAATTGCCTCCTAAAATAAGTTTGATATTTTATTTTAAAAGAAAGTAGAAATATTGTATATCTATTAAAAAAATAATAAATAAATATTCAGATAGGATGAGTAACAGAATGTGTTTGTTGCAAATGCGTGTACACGAAGCAATGCATCCATACCTTCCACGTAATGCCTCTGTTCTGCAGAAGAGAATCTTCACTGCACGAGGACAGCAATCGCCTCACGAGTGACTGTAATTAATTAGTCAGAAAATCAATACGCTGTTTTACATGCTATAACGATGGCAGAGAATTCTTGAAGGAAAACGTGAACGGCGCGACACGAATGTCGAAGGTTACTTTTGTTGTTGGTCGTATCTCTATCGCTGCCTTTATTATTGCAGATATATTGCAAAGTACAGTGCGTCGTATCTCAATCGCTGCCTCCATGATTGCAGGAATATAGCAAAGTACGGTTGGTCTTATCCCATTCTCTGACTTCATGATTGCATTTATATTGCAAAGTACTGTTGGTCGTATCTCAATCGCTGCCTGCATGATTGCAGGAATATAGCAAACTACTGTGGGGCTTATCCCATTCTCTGACTTCATGATTGCATTTATATTGCAAAGTACTGTTGGTCGTATCTCAATCGCTGCCTGCATGATTGCAGGAATATAGCAAACTACTGTGGGTCTTATCCCATTCTCTGACTTCATGATTGCATTTATATTGCAAAGTACTGTTGGTCGTATCTCAATCGCTGCCTGCATGATTGCAGGAATATAGCAAACTACTGTGGGTCTTATCCCATTCTCTGACTTCATGATTGCATTTATATTGCAAAGTACTGTTGGTCGTATCTCAATCGCTGCCTGCATGATTGCAGGAATATAGCAAAGTACGGTTGGTCTTATCCCATTCTCTGACTTCATGATTGCATTTATATTGCAAAGTACTGTTGGTCGTATCTCAATCGCTGCCTGCATGATTGCAGGAATATAGCAAACTACTGTGGGGCTTATCCCATTCTCTGACTTCATGATTGCATTTATATTGCAAAGTACTGTTGGTCGTATCTCAATCGCTGCCTGCATGATTGTACATTGACATCAGTACAAACATTGCTCTGCGAAGCCACGAAGTGACACAGTTAATATTACAATAACTAATTGTATAATAATATAAAAACAAGTAGGTTTGATGAAAGCACGCAATTGTGTTTTTTTGTTTTGTCTGAATTATGTAAACACGCTACTAATATTACACAATATCAAGAGCACAGTGGTACAATATATTACAATAAAAATATTGAAAAGAACCCCAATACCACAAAAATAATCAAAAATAACAAATAAGACAAGTTACTTAAGATTAAACCCTTATGTACATTTCGATGACCATGTCATCATCATCAGAGGGTCTAGTTACAAAACACAATCTAGCACACAAGAAGTTACAAACTAGAATGATCATTCTAGTTTGTAACTTCTTGTGTGCTAGATTGTGTTTTGTAACTAGACCCTCTGATGATGATGACATGGTCATCGAAATGTACATAAGGGTTTAATCTTAAGTAACTTGTCTTATTTGTTATTTTTGATTATTTTTGTGGTATTGGGGTTCTTTTCAATATTTTTATTGACGCTACTAATATCTATAATTATCCAGTTTTATTAAAAAATAAATATGTTTTTATGCATCTCATCTGCGCCAGTTCCTGTCACGCGATTAAACTACTTAATAAGTACAATTTATGTAATAATAATAGCAAAGCTAAGAAAAGCTGACTTATATGGACCCTATTTTCTAGTTTGTTTTAAACATGGCGCAAAAACGCATTTCTCTATATCGCTGTGGCATTAAATTGCATATCGTAGAATTGTAGGCGCTAGTTGCAGCTAGATAATGGGTACATCTGCTAGAAACATATTCATTGCAACAGTTATTTTCAAAAGTGACTCAAGAAAATGAACGACAACAAAAGTTTTGGTTGTTGCAACTTGAAGTTGAAGAAAACTATTTTAATGCTCTCTGAAGTTACATAGCTTACCGCAATAGCCTAATGATAGAAAAATTATAATATCATAAGTCCCGGCCTAATTCATACAGATATTTGTAGGATCGATTCAGGACTCAATTATTTCAAATAATTTGAAACAATAAACAGGTGACTACAATTATCTTGAATCTTTGATCTGTTTAGTCTTCTTTGCATAAACGATCAAAAACCAGGAAAACTACATATTTATGTTTCCCCTGCTTCTGATTCTGTAACAGTAAGTATTTGTTTAGGGTTAATTTAAAATGAATTAAATCAGATGTTTATAATAAAGAAACAGTAGAAGAACCGACAGTGAAACAAACAACACAAACAAGAATTTCACTCGGCTAGTAACTCAGTTTTTCTGTAGTATTGTAGAATCCTTACAGACTGAGATATTGTCGGTTTACTGCGTTCCTAACCATCTGCGATGAGCTACTTCTGGAGCAACGTGTAGCTATGCACCACTTCAAGGCGTGTATCGCGTTGTCTATGTGTGCTGAATGTTGTCTATTTCAGTGTAACAAGGCCCCGCACGATTTGACGGTTCCAAGGCTGCAGGAGAAAGTGGCCACGAATTGCCAGTGCGTCTCCGTGTCTTAGAGATATCGTTAAATTAGTATTGTTATGGGCGAAATAACTGCTTGTTGGGAACCACTTGGCAAGTCAGTCAGTCAGAGAAGGAGGGGGTTTGGTGGCCCCCGAGGTCATGCAGCGTCTGTCACCGACTGCGGCTAGGAATATGGGAACAGGGCTTTTGGTAGGGGCTGGATGTAGGAAGGGCATCTGCAAGGCAAGGCGTTTTTTAGGTGGGACGGGTAATAAGGATTCTATTCTGGAGGACTATGTTACTTTAAACATTTGGACTGGCTGACTGGCTTTTTTTTAGGGTGGCTTTTTTTTGGTTTGTATGTGTCAACTCATGTATGTAGTAAGGGTGTTTGTGGGGCGTAAAATGTGTAAGAAAACTTAGAGCTAGAATGGAATATCAAAGTTGTGATGGATGATCTTAAACTAACTTAACTTAACTAGCATTTTACATAATGAAACTTAACAAATACTTGATGAGATTAATAGAAATAAACAAACCGGAGTTAAACACTATTTATAATTTAAACATGTTAAGACTAAAACTTAATAACTAGTAGCATATTCTAGGAAGCGAGAGATAGACGGCTGGGAGAGGAATTGTCAGTTGCAGAGGTGTTATGGAGGATCGAGAAGGACTTTGGAACGTGGAGGAAAAATAGGAGGGGGATGATTGGCCAATAAGGGACACGGTTTTATATTTGCCGACGCGACGTTTGGAGAAGAACTACGCAATTTCCCGCTGTGGATTAGGAGATGAACATCGCGATAGAAAACCCTCCAGCTCCTCATTGAGCATAGAATAGGCCTATGTAATTTCACTGTATGCACTTCATAGTTTGATAATTTTTTTTCAATTTTTAAACTATTTTAAAAATACTTAACTAAGTGAATACGTAATTGCTTACTTGCTGACGCGTTTCAAAACATTCGTTCCTTTTACGAAGCTAACCCTCTACTGGTCCATTTTAAACTATTGTATTTATACATTTGTATTAAAAATCTGCACAATGTCAATGGTTAGCTGTGAGTTGCCGCAAGGAGAGCACGTGAAGATATGGTTGTTGTAGGATATTGCCCAATGCTCAGTAGTGATATGCAAAAAGTGCTTCCTTGTCTGTGAAAACAACACTATGATTAGAAGCAGAAAGATCAAAGTCATTGAAGACATTTACAATGGCTGAGGCAGAATTCTCAGTTTTAAAATTGCGAATGGTTTCGGAATAAGCTACCAACATTACTAAACCAATCAATAAATGCACTTTTTGTGTATTTATTAATAATACTAAAAGTATATATTATTGCTTGAGAGATTAGACTTTAATTAAACAGGGGTTTAAGACAAGTTTCTAATATAAAAGTTTTGATCAATGAATATAAATAAGACATATTCATAAGATCATTGTTGCGATCTTATAAAATCTGCCCAAGAATCATTTATTTCTCTTGAAGTCTGACCATTAATTTTCAAATGTTTTATTGTTTTGGAATGTTTTATTGTTTTGAAATGTCTTTAAACATGTTTTTAGAAAGAATACGTGCTCAACACTAGCTATCCCTTATTGAAATTTTAATGCTTTGTGTTTTATCGCAATCATTTTAAACTAATGGACAAACGTATCGTAGTGCTATAAAGATACGTTTCATTTGGTTTAATTAGAAATTCTGTTTCGTAAATCTCGTTCCCATTGTTGTCAGAGACTTAGCAAATGCCTTCTGAAGTGTGCTATCAAGCCTCATTACGCGGTCAATCTGTGTATAGAGTATTGTGTGAGGACGAATGTGATTATGCAATTTCCTCTATTTATTTGGCAGTGGCAAACATTTCTAAAGAATCTACTACTTCTAGACGTTTTGCAAGAGTTATTTATTCAGTGGTTCGTTCTGCCAAATTACGTAAATGAATATAAATTTTAAAACTGTATATAATGGCAGATATGCGAAATGTTAATAGGGAATACGTAGTTTAATGGGGTCAGCTATAATATGTTGTGGCTGCCTTGGGTATTGGAAAGCATATGAATATTATTACACAATTTAAGGCAAATAATTTGTGTAAATAAATTTAAGGAAATAAAATAATAATACGTCGATGCAGAGTTAATTTCTGTTTGATCTAAACACGTGTACGTATTTAGTCATTGTTGTTATTATTTATTAGAGTCCCAATTCTGTAGAAACGAAGGCAAACAATGAAAGTATTGTAGTGATTGTGACGTAATTAGACAAATAAAGGAAACCATCAACGCCAAACTCTGACGTCACTACTCAAGTACTACACACATCACAACACTGACACTAAATACACCATATGATAAGCAAATCTTTTCATGCCACGATCATCAACGGCAAACAAACGCCTTAATTTGAATAGACAAACTGAAGTGAGGCGATTCAATTTAATTCATTCAATTACATTCCTTAAGTGAACGTTCCTATTTTTAAAGAACTTTGACGAATAAATAG
This sequence comes from Prosapia bicincta, assembly GCA_036971475.1. Taxonomy (NCBI): domain Eukaryota; kingdom Metazoa; phylum Arthropoda; class Insecta; order Hemiptera; family Cercopidae; genus Prosapia; species Prosapia bicincta. The sequence continues at coordinate 1,811,995 of JBAIZL010000411.1, forward strand.
CTTACAAAATCTTGTGCAATTGGTTAGAAGCTTGCTAATATTACAAAAAATCTGTTCACTGCAAAACAGTTATTAATGTGTTAAAAACTTTATCAATTATAATGATTAGTAGGGTGCATATGAGATATTTTATTTACCGATACAGATGTCTTTTCTTTTTAAATAACTAGTGAATCTAAGGTCTTTTACACACACACACACACACACACACACACACACACACACACACACACACACACACACACACACACACACACACACACACACACACACACACACACATACACACACACATATATATATATATATATATATATATATATACAGTCACATATATACACATCACTTTCACTATAGATACTTAAACAAGAATCTTAATTGGTATATATGCGAGTCAACTTTGAAAGATTGATAGTATCTTCATTGTCGAGCATCAACTGTAGTCAGTGAAGATTTACTGTCGATAATGAAGATACTATCAATCTTTGAAAGTTAACTCGCATATATACTAATTAAGATTCTTGATAAATTACATATAGTGAAAGTGATAAGTTAATAAAAGAAAATAGTGTTGTAAAGTTATATATTAATATATCTATATATGCATTAAAAGTATTCTTGTTTTTGAAATATTTTAAATTTATTAATTATGTATATATATATATATATATATATATATATATATATATATATATATATATATATATATATATATAGGACAAATGTAAAGCAATAGAAGGAATTGAAAAATGCATTAAATATCTTGTAAAACCAATAGGCTCGTTGGGAATAGTGTAATGAATTCATATAACAATGTAACAAAAACTTCAATATGATAATATTTATGCATACAAGACGTTGTTTATCCATGCATTCTAATCGTTATTACTTATTAAGGGCTGCCAGTATATTATTATGTATAGGTCTACAGATGTGTGACTACTTATGCAGACATAAATCCTATCAAATTATTTGTCGTCACCCTAATTACAGTCGTTCTGGCTCTGTAACATTGCATAATCTCTATTATTTTAAATCTATTCCTGTAAACACTAATGTTCCTTCACTTTCTAATTCAAATAATATTTTATTGTTATAGAATCGTTCCTTTCACTACCTATTTCGTCATTTACTTTCCTAAATGTTTATTCTACCGTTTCGGAAAACATGAAGTTTCGCAACTAATTAATCGAAACCTTGTATTAGATACAACAGCTGATCGCTTACGTACAATCGATTAGTTTTTAAGCTGATATTATTCTGCTGAATTTCTTATAAAAAATGTTTTCTTGAAATTTTAATACCATTTAATAAATAACATTCCAACAATAGATATTTTATTTTTGAGCTTTAAATTTTTTACGGATTGGACACGAATTTTAAAATTAAAGTGAAACGTACTATGGGTATGTCACCCAACATATGGTTTTATTAAACAGCTGTTTTTCGCATCATTTATAGGTTATATTTATAGTTTTAAAATTAAATATAGCATAATATGCGATAACACATTATATTAAGTATTAAAATTCTATTCAATACATATATCATAGTACCATATATTTATTAGTGGTTTTATTATATTTATAAAAGTTTGGTAATTTGTACATTGTTTCTGTTAAGACCTATACAATTTACAGCATTACATTTAGTTTATCTGTAAACTCAAAAAGTGATAAGGTGTTGTAACTGTACAGTAAGGAATTTGTCTAATTAATATTTTCACCAACACAGGATTTTGGCAGAAGTGGGGATATAGTTAAACCACAAACAGGTTCATCGATTAATAAATAAAACGAGTATACAAATATAATTTAAGACAACAGGCTTGAACGTAAAATTCGCCGAAATTCGATTTCCACATGCTTGGATAATGCAAAAAAGGAAAATGAATTCAATGGCGATTATAACATAAATAATAAAAAAAGTTGGGGATTGGAAAGTGCTTTAAAGTTATTAGCCAGTGAAGTCAAACAGAAGGGAAATAGCACTTTTATGGATGGATAATTTGGGAGTGGGGGAGCATCTAGTTCAAAATATTTCCTGACCAGATTTGCTTGCTTTTAGGGTCTAACAGGGTGGGTTGAGCCCCTCCTTAGCCTAGTAGGTCCGGGAGTTAGGTAAGGCCAAAACCGAAGTGGATAAAGATTCGATTGCACTACCTGTACCAAACTAATCAGACGGGGTATAGAGGTACTGAAACCTGGCCGTTTGGAAGGTTCTAATGGTCCCAGAACTGCTCTCACTGGTGGAGTTCGTCTCGTCCCAGTGGCCGACCAGCGACCAGTCGAGGCCTTATGGTAAGGTCGAAAGACTCTTGCATACTGGTGTCACGGGTCGATGGGCCAAGTTCCCCGTCTCGGGCCTGTCGCTATTTACCCGAACGGGAGTCATGTGGTTGGGTTCGTGGTAGCAGAGGTCTCATTAACTGGACTGTAGATATCCCAAACTTTATGGCTTAAAGTGTGTGCTTTGTTAAGGGAGATAAGAGCCGAGCGGCTAAGTGCTCCCTTGCCACACACTTCTTTTTTAACTTTTTTTTTTTATTTCTTCTACTTTTTCACAAAGCACAATCACACCGACTAGATATGCTTGGAGCAAGGGCGAATTATGAGCAAATAAAGTTTAATATACGAATAATATTTAAAATTATGTGACAGCTATATATGTGACGAATAGTTAATATCCGCAGTACGTCCGTCCGTTTTGTAGTGCATAACACAGTACTGACGTTTCACTAGAATCTTATGTAGCATTGAGGAATAACCGCAGCACAAGCATTTGTTAATGGAGTTACATTGCAAAGGTCACTATATCCTCTTTGTCTACTACAATGTTTTTGCGACTGTAATTAGAAACAACCTTCCTTAAGTACACTGAAGAATTGCATTTTACTTTATACAAATTATGATATTTAAAATATTTACCTTTTTATCTAGTTATACATTTTAATCTAGGGAAGAATTGGTTTTATTTCGAAAGTATACAGAAGTTTGAGATAGTTGGCTACTATATTTATTTAAATTCACCAGTTTTTATTTAGTAAATTTAAATATATTTTTTTATTCCATCTATTAGTTTAAACTCTTCATGTACATGAAAATATTTCAATCGTTAATAAAATAGTTTTATTCATCCAACCAAGTTTAATTTTGTTGTTGTTTGAAGTTTTAGCAAACACTTTTTATAGGCTAAAGGAGTAGGCTATTTTGTTCCGTGCTCTTTATACCAGGCTAAAAGGCTTCAATAATCCTGTGGATATTTTTACAGTTCGTTATTGTTTTTTACTTAAAAATATAACGAACTCTGTGGGCACAGTAGCTGCGAGTTTACGAGCAATGTCCGTGGAGCGTAAACAAAGTTATTTAACCGGCGACAGCGGCCGTTTTCTCTAGTCTCCCTGTAACAACCATGTTACGGTGGATTCACCGCGCTTTCACGTCATAGCTTTTCTAGCGACAAATTAAAACCATTCTCCAGATACTCTCCCATCACGAATTTCCTTTGATTGAGTTCAATAACTATGGAGTTACGTTTAGTTTGCTTAAGGTTTCTTGCAGATTCACTAAGAAAATCCTTTGCTCTTACTTTTAATTTCAGTATTAACGAAACGTAAAGCCTACTTTAAAATTAGAGGCTTTTGTTTTTTTCCAATCAATTTTATCAATTAAAGAGAATGAATATTATAATTTTAATTACAATAAATATTTATAATAATATATTTGTTAATAATAATATTAATGATCGTAATTGTCATCATTCAAGATCTTAAAGTTTGTAGCGCCAGTGCCTACTACATTTCAATTAACTATGTACCCCATTACCTATTATTATACATTTAATTCTTAGTATATGAACCACCGTCGTGGTTCCCATCTAGGTGCGTTTTCCCATGTATCGGACCCACACCTAGAGTTACTAGCTGCACCTCTACTAAGACACGCACACATACACACACACACACGCGCGCGCGCGCGGGAGCACAAACACACACACACACCATACACACACACACACACACACACACACACACACACACACACACACACACACACCCACACTCGCAATTGGTCAGAGAGTGTCCAAAGTTTTTCACTTCGAGGCTAAATTCGTAAAATGTTCCCATCACAGCAAGGTACACACTCGTTACTATTAAATCGCACATGTAGTTAACGACCTCCCTGGCAAGCGATCACGATTCAAGAAAGATATTCAGATCTTATAAATTCGATTAACTTGTTATATCTCTTATCAGTGCATTACAATATTCAGGACAAATAAAACAATATTATATTAATTTATAATTAAAAAGTACTTAACTAAGTGAATACGTAATTGCTTACTTGTTGACGCGTTTGAAAACATTCGTTCCTTTTACGAAGTCAACCCTCTACTGGCGGCATCGTGTTAAGTACAAAGGCTGTAACGGGATGGATTTATGACTGTGAGATGGGGTGGGTTATTTTGGTTACGCGCAGCAATTAAGCCATTTCGCATTCACCTATTTAAGTACCTTTTAATTAAAATTTAATGAGTGAATTCAAGATGAGTACAAGAAGAAACTTTAATATTATATTAATTTTGTATACAATGTTCAGCTTCTTCATTTTTCTGTATCATTTATTTATCAACAGTAGGCTAAAGTCAAATATAACAAAATGATAAATTAATGGTGACATCAAACTGTAACCAAAGTAAGAAATATAAAATTAAAAACATCAAGTACAAAGTTGAAAGAATTGTTTTCACGTGGAACATTCTGGAAGGCTTATGAAGGAAACCAGATTACGTATTCAAATCGTCAGAAAATGTAAGTAATTGTGAAGAAGTAGTTACGTGTGAGACAAGCGATGACATTACAAAGCCATTACATTATGTAAGAATGGAAGGGCATTCAGTCGGTCATTTGGAATGAGTTATATCTGTTGCAGCAGCAGTAGCCTTAAGCAAATATAATGCAGTGTAAGCTCACGAGCTACTGCTCGGGTGAGGTAAAAAACAAATGATATAAACAAAAATGCTTTAATGTGAATTCATACTTACATCAACAATGATAAATGTTGAAACAGCTGTTCTACCACATAACCTATAACATAAAAATCAGCTGTTTTATGAAATCATGTAATCACTTGTTTTAAGACGAAATAACTATATTGCATTCCTTGCCTAATTTGTGAAAGGATTTTTCCCATATAAAACTGAAATTATTTCATTATTAAATTTAATTAATATTTGAAAAAACTGTAATAGCATTGAATTCCATGCACTACAAGTTTTAAAATGATGTATTAAAACTTGAGTGGATAAATCAAAAGTATTTTATAAACGATACAAAGTTTTCAGAGTGTGAACTGATGTTTGTAAAGAACGTAACCAAATATAGTGATTTATATAATAGCTGTACCACTTTAGGATTCGTTTATATTCTTTTATGTTTAAAAGTTTGGAAAAGTAAATTATTCGATTCTTTTACGGATATGCTTGTATCAGTTAGCTATTTATTATACTAATTTTTAAAACTAACTGATTTTTAATATAAACGTATCAATTATGATAAGAAATAATTATTTATTTTATTGTTTATGTTCTTCTACATTGAGTAATTTAATGTCTATTTCCAACTTTGGTGACATTTAGTAAGAGCATATTCCACTACCAATAGAAGTTTAAGGAAATTGTTTTTTCTAATTGCTATAATAGGCAGTGTCCTGTCTAGCCGACTGACTGGAGCGTACACTCACAATAGGAAATACTAGTTAGGAACTTAGACGTCTCGAGATGCATCCGTTGTATAAGGTGGGACGCTCTGAGGAAGAATCTAGAAAAATGGCGATTTTAGGCGCTAACATTGTCAAACAATCAGTGACGCGTGATGAGCTTAATAGTGCTTATAAGGTCCGAAATAACCATCCCAGATGTTAATTGTTATAAATACTATAACACTTACTATACAAGCTATATAATTATAACTACAATATTATAGAAAAACTCTATCGATTTAACATAAACTATTTACAACTGTACACACACACACACACACGCACGCACACGCACGCACGAACACACACACACACACACACGCACACACACACATTTCAAGTAGTATTTGAATCAGTAGATCAATCGTAGTTAATTAATCGAAATATAATATTTGTAGAATAAAATTATTTTAATCTTTTCCTGTTTAAATAACACACAGGGCTATTTCTACATATTCTAATCTATCACTTGACGCCTTCTCTTTTTCTATTCTTCTTAGGCGTACGTTTTTTATATACTTGTATACTGTTATATAAGTAATAATTAGGTATTAAAAAAAAAAGTTTGTTTTTACATAACAGCTGCTGCTTATAAGTGTGTTTTGTTATTACGTTTAAACCAAAGACGTCGTATAAAAAGGTTTTAAAAAGATATCAACATGTTTGACTTATAGAAATATTTTGACTTTTTCCCCTTGACCCGACATTGTATTTTGCTAGTTTCCCATCATCAACCCATTACTATAGCTACATAGCTATTGTACATGAAATTAGTTTAATATAGAGAACAATAAAAGTTATTCAAATAAAACCAACTCCTCTTTTATTTCGAAAATTCCAACAGACTATAGTGTCCCTGGGTTTTATTTTAATATAATATACTTCTAATCAGAATAACTTCTTTCCAACAATTTTATAACGAATACTTATTTATTGAATTTCTTCTTCGTCCTACTTCTCTTTCTATAGTCGCCCTTTACGCTGGCTTCTTTGTCCATTCCAGCAGCAAAATACTGGAAAATGTGCAAATGTTATTTTAATCTAATGGCACACACAGAAATGTATTTATAGGAATAATAATGTATGATTATAACAATCTAAAATAAATATTTAGGGCAATTTACAATTTTTAAATAGTACGTTTATATACTGAAAAATATTTACATTTTAATATGTTGGAAAATTTTGACATGCAATCTTAAAAAACAAATGTTTTTTGAAAGATCAGTATATTGGTATAGAAATAGTTCTTATTTAGAGTATCATAAATACCTGCCATTCCCAACATCGTCACACTTCCTGCGTCCTCCAATTCATAAAAAGTTCTGACAGATTGAGGACCTCAGAAACGCGTCAACGGGGAGTGTGACGATGTTGGGAATGGCAGGTATTTATGATACTCTAAATAAGAATATATATATTCCAGGGGAAATGTAGAAAATTATCAAAAGATTTAAATCTAATCCCAACATTAACACCCGAGTTTACAATCATAAAAATAAACAATTTTAAACAGACTCAATGTTTGTGTGAATGTTTCTCTATTATATATGGGCGACTCTAATATAGTTTCTTTGCTGTACAGAACCATCTTCAAATTGGAATCATCATCCTGCCTACGGGTCGTGAAGGAGAAAGTACAATGATTATGTGGTCAAAGTCAAGGCCGCGAGAGGAATTGCTGCTATTTGCAGTGAAGGTTTCCGGGAAGTTCTTTTCTGAGAGTCACGCTGTTTTTGTGCTTTCAATTACAGCAATGGACAATTTATTACGACATTATTTCGCTTAAAAATTTGCCTACCTTGTATGTTTCAAAGGAGAAGAAAAAGTCTTGAGTCTTTATATTTAGTGTTTATTCGTATAAAAGGTTACTTCTAAAAGTATATACGTGAATATAACAATTTAGAACTCATATTTAGTTTGGAGTAGTTTAAAATTTTATATTTCTAAATTATACCGCTGTCAATACTTTACTGAACCAAACTCGCCAGACGATTCATAAGGGCAAAGGAAACAGGAAATATGCCATAAAGTATAGTTCTATCATATTAATTTGTGTTTTTTTTACTACAAAATTCGTATTTTTCAATTCCTTCTACTAGTTCACACTCTTACTATATATATATATCCTGTTCAAATTTTCAATCATTAATGAAATACTTTTTATTCATCCGCTCAAGTTCAAATACATTTGTTTAAACTTACGTGGATGACACTGGATGTTAATGCAGTTCTTTTTCAAATAATAATTAATTAATTTAATTTAAAAATTTAGTTTCAGTTTTATAAGGGAGAAAAGCTTTTCACAAAAGGGGCAAGATATGCAACATAGTTATTTCGTCCTATTTTGTTTAAAATAAGTGATAACACATGATTTCATCAAAGAGCTGGTTTCATCTTATAGATTATGCGGTATAACAGTTGTTTTAACGCATAAGTTTTGTTACTTTATTTATATTGATTGTAATTATTAAATAAAAAGTAACTAAAATAAAACTTTTCTTTGTTGACCCAAGTACGAACTGAGTTTAACACATTTTGTGTTTATATTACTTGTAACGTTGGAACAAACTTGAATGTTGTGTCTAAATGCGACTAGAGTCGTCTCATTCTTTGCACGTCCAAGCAAACTTTTGCAGAAAAATCATTGCTTTTTGTTTTAAAGTGTTGGGACGAATTAATACATTCAAAGTTTAATTATCTTAAGCGACATATTTTGTAAAATATATATAAGTATAGTAAACTCAGGGCTTATCTCGGCTACTGGGCGGGTCCACAGGTGGCGGATAGTGGAGTGGCCTACAGGTATGTAGGTTAGCTGCGAATAAGGATTCCAAATAAGCAGCCCCGGACCAGAAGTGGCAACATCAACAGGGGTGGACGTTCAATCATTGGCACGATTTTACGTATTAAATACCACATAACCCGTTGACGATGTTGTGGCATGGCGAGTAAGTGCCGCCATCAAATAAGCACTGCCCTGTGCTGTCTTGCACGGTTTGGGAGGGGAGTCTTAGGAGAGTCCAAAGACTAGAAGAGTGAACTCCAAAATAAAAACAAGGGTGGCTTGGGCTCTTAGATGCAGAGAAAGCAACCAAGCTAGGGGATGGAGGAACCCTGATAAAAAGTGACCTAGCCGACCAGTCGGCTAACAACCCTACACCATAAATAGCTCCTGTTAAGCAACCAAACAATGTAATAATGGATGGATTAAATGGCAATAGAAAACAGAACTCGGACCTGGTTTTAGCAACATGAAATGATCGGAAATGTTACAGCCTGGAAGAATGGCTGAAGTGGCTAAACAGCTATTTAAATGTAACATTGAGGCAGTGCCCCTACAGGAGATTAGATGGGTAAGATAGGGTAGACTTGATAAGAAAGTCTATACCATACTGTAGGAGCAACAGAAACTGGACAAAGAGGAACAGGATTCATTCTTACAAAGACTATGCCGTAGTTTACTGCTATTCGACCCTATTTATGATAGAATATGCAAGATGTGCTTGAAGGGAACATTTAGCGATACAACTTTGATCTCTGCCTATTCACCAACGGAAGACAGTGATGAAGACGAAAAAATACTTTTCTACCAACAATTAGAAAGGGCTCTTCTTTGTAGTCCCAAATATGACACAAAAATTATACTTGGTGATCTAAACAACCAAGTGGGCAAGGGGAATTTTACACAAACTGTTGCTGGAACCTACTCACTTCATAATATAACGAATGACAATGGTAAACACTTGTGTGAATTCGCTGAAGCAAACAACATGATAATAAAAAGTACTTGCTTCCCGCACACAAATATACACATCGGAACTTGGAAAGCACCAAATGGCACATTAACCCAAATTGATCACGTACTCATATCAAAACGCCATTTTTCCTCAGAGACTGATGACAGAACGGCCAGAGGCCCAAATTGTGACTCAGGCCACTTTCTGACGAAAATTAAATATAGAGAGCGACTGGCACGCTTGCGACAAAAGAAATTATATAAAACAAGGCCCTGTAACCTAGATAAATTTAAAGATCCTGGCGTGAGACAAGTCGATGCTCTGTCAGCTACCCTCTTCAATCTGGCATTATATGGCATTTTGAGGAGGATTAACGTTGCATGCATTCATGCAGTTAAAATAAGCATATGCTGATGAGGAATATTCCATTGCTCAAAGAGACTTTTAATATAATCAATATTAAAAGCAAAAAGACAAGTCTCTGCATAAATGAGGGGAAACTAAATATATGAATAGGGCCTTCTAGCACAGAGGGTAGCAGTACGACTATAGATATCAATGGTTATTCCTTGGAAAAAGTCAAAAGTTTCACATATTTCGGCTCAAAAGTGAATGATGAAAATAAAACATTAAATGAAGGCAAAAAAGAGAATAATGGCGGCTAATAGAGCATACTTCGCAAATATAAAGCTTTTTAAAAGTAGGCTATTGTCTCAAACCACTAAGGTATGACTCTATAAAACCTTAATTCGGACAGTCCTGACATATGAAGGGCAGACGTGGACTTTAACCGCTGTGATGAAAAAACAGTTGACATTGTTTGGGCGTAAGCTTTTGAGATAAATTTATGGTCCGGTCCACGATGTACAAACAAAATGTGTGGAAGCTTCGATTTATTGCCGAGTTGTATTCTTTATACAAAGATGCAAATGTGGTCCAGTTTATTAAAACACGACGTTTAGAATGGTTGGGTCACATCCTAAGAATGCCCGCCAATAGAATGTCGAACAAACTTTTACATGGCACTATGATTGGCAAAAGAAGAGTTGGCCGACCAAGAAAACGATGGCTACAGGACCTTGAGGAAGATTTAAGGGTACTCGGCGTTACAGCATAGAAACAGAAGGCTAAGGATAGAAGTACATGGCGGGACATTGTTGAGTAAACCAAGGCCTGGGCTGTGGCGCTACTTAATAAGTAAGTAAGTAAAATAACGTTATTTAAAAAACAAAACGCGGTTTGAACACTATGATATCTTCCTAAGACCTATAGGATTCTTTATAGGGGTAATAAAATAATATCAAATCTTAAATTGCATGTAAAACTAGGGGCTTGTAGAGGCAAATACCCCGAATCATTTAGTTATTTAGATGCATATTGAAACAAATTTAAACTTTTGTATTGTAATTTTTTTAAATACAAATTAAATTTAATATAATTCAAATTTGTTGTAACAAAATTTCCTTATAAACTATATTTTTTGAGAATACGTTTTAAATTTGACGTTTTTTACCAATCGTATTATCATTATGTAACATTTAATCCATCTTGAGATTTTACTCGACTTGACGCAACATAAAGTTGACCATGGGTAAAAACAGGTTTGGTCAATTTAAGCCCTGCTCTTAAGAATGTTTGACCCTGAGCCTTATTTGTAGTTGTGGAAAATTCAAGTTTTAAAGGAAATTGGTTTCTTTTCATTTGAAATCGGATTTTAGGATCTGTTGATATTAATTTAATTATTGGTAAAAATATGATGTTTCTTTTTCCAGAACCAGTGATTATTTCTAATTTAATACACTTGTCAAATATATCTAGTACGATAAGACGTACTCCATTAACTAAACCTGATCTAAAGGTTATATGTCTAATTAACCTTTAATACTGTTTAAATATTTGTACTCAGCTGTTATTAATATAATTTTTGTACTCAGCTGATATATTTGAAAATCATACTCAGCTGTTTATCATTAAAATGTATTTTTTATGGAGATTTTGAGTATTTAAAGTTCCTTAATTCAACATAAATGTTGTAAATTGAGAAATTCGTGTCAATTCCTTTACATTTCGCCTTCTCCCAGCTCTGTACAACCTTCCAAGCTCCTACAATTCTTCTCTCACAATTCGGCTTATGAAATTACATATATGGTTGTTACATGATTCCATCTTGAACTTGGGTTACTGGTTTTACACTCATACACTTGAACATATATCGATATGTTACCCTTGCTTATAGCAGTAGGCTATCTACATTTTTGTTTAATGTGGACAATCCGAGACATCCCCGAAACGTCCGTCCTACTATACGCAAGCGTAACATATCTATATATACAATATCAATTAACTAAATATCATATGTTTAAGTGTTTGATTAAAATGTAAGAAAACTGCTTGATATTAAACTTAATTTTTTTTGGTGACACTAATGCTAGAACAGCAGAAAAATTGTTATTACAGTTGAGGAATATCTGGTATACTTAAATAGTATAGAACAGGCGTCTCCAACCAACGGCCCGCTACATCTGGCCAGCGAAAAGATTTTTTCCGGCCCGGGGAATGCTAGCATACTGAAAAAAATGTATTTGGTAATATATTTCCTTTTAAACATTTTTACTATTAAATATGAGTACCAGTACTCGTCTCTCACTTGCCACTTGTTTACTCTATAAGTGTAAAACTAGCTGTAAACAAGTAAAAAACTACAAGAAAATCGTAAAAACCACCACTGAGCTCTTGATTAGAAAAAAACGTCGTGTGGGGGGGGGGTAAAATTTCTGTCCTGAAATATTGCTGGCCCGCCTTTCCTCCAAAAGTTTTCGACGTGACCCTTGAATAAAAAAGGTTGGAGACCCCTGGTATAGAACTAAACAGTCAAGTATTAGTTTTTCAGAACGGAAATGTTCTGAATATTGATTATAAAAATAATAAATTATTTTAAAATGCCAACTTAAAAAATGTGGGTAAATAGTTATGAAGTGTTTTATCTAAATGTAATAATAAATAAATGAATATAGAAAAAGGACCTGTGCCTAACATGTCTGTTACACGATAAAGAAATATGCATCTTTATATTTAGGTTTTATTCTTTCTTTTGTTATTCATTTCTAGTTTATTATTATAGCTTAATAATGTCTTCATTTTTGTTTAGCTTATTTATTAATTCTTGACTCGGCCTTCAGCTTAATAGTTAGGAAGTCGGATTGCCGATGAGGTCACAGCTAATTAAAATTGGTTATAATCCCTACACAGCCCTAGGCTGTATTAGTTGTTTTCTGGTTTCATTGTTTATCTTCTGATGATGACTTGGTGATCGAAATGTACACACTTCTTTAGTATTATTCAACTTTATAATGTAAGTTATTATTGTTGTATTGTACATTTGGTTTATAATCAATTGTACTTTGATTTCATTTCTAGCACCAGAGCTAAAAACCACTCTAAAAGGGGAAATTAAAAGTTAAACAAATTATTCAACACTCTCTATAATAACACTAGATTGACATGACT
>JBAIZL010000411.1:1830000-1835000 GCA_036971475.1 Prosapia bicincta
TTAACACACAAGTAAACACACATCTTAGGAGCTATTTATAGAAATAGGGTTTATAAATACATATTATTTTATTAATGGATATTATATTTAAAACCCCGTGTGGAGTTGTTAGTCTCCCATCGGGCGCCTCCCTAGGTGGCGGATAAGGGAAAGCTCACCAGATATGGTGGGTACCGAGGAAATAAAATACTCGGGGCGGACCAAAACTAACACTGCTGCCTTGTAGGGAGATATTGGTTTATCAAAGGCTAAAGGAAGACAACCTTGAAAATAAATTACCTGGTCCTCCAGGTTGGGGGTTATGCAATGGGCCAACTCCCCATTCATATAAAAAACCTAAAATGTTAAAAAGTCTAATAGAATACAGCCGGATGGATTTAAAGGAATACGACAAAAGCTATGGAAACGGACAATGAATATTGGAACGTGGAATATTCAAGGTTTAAATAATAAATTTGAAGAAGTGATTAAAGAATTAGAAATCAGAAAACAAGATATTATTGTCTTATCTGAAACTAAAAAAAAAGGAAATGGCAGCGAAATTAAGGGATCATTCATACATTTTTACAGTGGTGTACAGAAGCATCAAAGAGCAAAACGTGGAATCTCTGTATTAATAAGGAAAAAATTAAAAACTTATGTCACTAACTGGCAACCAATTGACGAAAACCTAATCAGAATTAATATGAATTTTCATGGATACAAATTGGTAATATTAGGAGTGTATGCTATAAATGAAGATGTTTTATTATGTAAGAAAGATGATTTTTTCAATAAATTGAACGGAATAATAGAGGAAATTGGAAATACAAGAGAAGTTATTCTTGCAGGAGACTTCAATAGTAGAACTGGAAGACAGATTGGAAACAAAATAATTGGACCATTTGGAGAAAATATTGTAAATGAAAATGGAAGCAGATTAATAGACATTTGTAAACAAAACTCCTTGAAAGTCTTGAATGGTTTTTACCAACATAAAGAAATACATAAATATACTTGGTATAGAGAAACAATGCAGCAGAAATCAATAATTGATTATATTATAGTAAAACAGAAAACAAAACTAAAAATACAAGATGTTAGAGTATACAGAGGTGTGAAACTTAGTGATCATTTTATAGTCAATTCTAAAATATTATTTCCATTTAAAAAATTAAACAATAAAGATAAAGAAAAAGAACAATATGTTGAAAAGGGTATCAAATTGAATCTTCCTAAATATAATTTACAGAGTTTGGAAAATGAGAGTACTGTATACTTATATAGGAAGAGGTTAGATGAAAAATTAACAGAAACTCATTGGGATACAACAGAAAAACAATACCAATATATTTCAAAAGTAATACATGAATCAGCAAAAGAAGCTTTAGGTGAAATTGATATTAAAGATAAAAAGAATACGTTTTATTATTGGGATGAAGAAATTAAAAAAGAAGTGAAGATTAAAAAAGAGAAATATTTAAAATGGTTAAATACAAAGAAAATTGATGATAAAATAGAACTTAATGCACAACAAGCAAAAATTAGAAGAATGGTTGCAGAATCAAAAAACAGAAGTTGGGAACAATCATGCCAAAAGATAGAATCTTTTATTGGAGGGAAAAGAAGTACAGAAGCTTGGAAAACTTTGAAAACATTAAGAAAAAACTCTAAGGAGTCACAACAAATGACATATATTGATTTTCAAACGTGGGAGGAATATTTTAAAAACTTATTAACAGAATGCAGAGAAGAACATTTGGAAAAAAATCAAAATGAAATACCAGAAACAGTAAATAATACCTATCTAAATTTGGATATGGAAATAGTGATACAGGCAATAAAATCTATGAAAAATGGAAGAGCTTCAGGACCTGGAGGAATTCCAGCCGAACTATTAAAGTATGGTACAAATAAATTATTTGCAAATTTGAAGGAACTTTTTGAAAAATGTTTGAATGGAGAAGAGACACCAGAAGAGTGGAAAATAGGCTATATATCCACATTACATAAGAAAGGTAATAAGAAGCAATGTGAAAACTATAGAGGAATAACAGTTACAAATACATTGAGCAGAATTTATGGAAAAATAATTAAGCAATATTTAGAAAATGAATACAAGGATATGGAGGCTGAGGAACAGGCAGGTTTTAGAAGAGGAAGATCAACGATAGATCACTTATTCTGCTTAGAACAAATAATTGAAAAGAAAGTAATTCGTTTACAACCTCTCCATTTAGTATTTATAGATATAGAAAAAGCTTATGATAATGTACCATTATCAAAGTTATGGGAAGTGTTAAAGTCAAATGCTATAAGTCAAACTATAATCAAGGCAATTCAAAATTTATATAAAAATTCTATTTCCAAAATAAAAATAGGAAACAATCTGTCAACAGGTTTTGAAGTAACAAAAGGATTACGCCAAGGATGCTGTCTGTCACCCACATTATATAAAATTTATACAGAAAAGGTTTTGAAAAATTGGAAGAATAAATGCAAAGGAATGGGAATCCCAGTAAACAATATCACAATTTATTCTTTACAATTTGCAGATGACCAATTGATTTTAGCTCAAGATTATGAAGACATTGAATATATGACTCGAAAGATAATAGGAGAATACAAACTATGGGGATTGAATGTTAATATGAATAAAACTAAATACATGGTCATAGGAGAAAAAAGTAAAGACTTAATAATAGAAGAAGAAAATATTAAAAGAATATCACATGTTGAGGAATGTAAGTATTTGGGAATGAAAATTACAAATGATGGGAAACAAGATAAAGAAATTGGATCGAAAATAAATTTGGGAAAAACAACAATTTCAATGTTAAATGGAATTTTATGGGATAAACATATAACTAATCAAACAAAAACAAAAATTTTTAATACAATAGTACGAAGCATAATGACATATGGATCAGACGTTTGGATATTGAAATCAACATTGACAAAGAAATTATTGGCAACTGAGATGGACTTTTGGAGACGTTCTGCGAGAATATCAAGATTGGATAAGATCCGAAATCAAATAATTAGAGATAAAATGGAAGTACAAAATTTAATTACAGATTTTGTAGAACAAAAACAGTTAATTTGGTATGGACATACGAAAAGGATGAATGATGAAAGGCTACCAAAGATGTTGTTGGAATGGACACCACCAGGGAGAAGACGAAGGGGAAGACCATCGAAAACGTGGATACAGGAAATTAGTTCATCTTTAATCAAATGGGATATACCAGAAAACTTGTGGACAGATAGGGATGAGTGGAAAAACAAAATTAAAAACTGTATTTCATTAGACTTAGGTTAAAATGTAAAACATTGTAAAAAACCTGTAAATAAAATAATATTTAAAACGATATATATATATATATATATATATATATATATATATATATATATATATATATATATATATATATTATATGTATATGAACACGTGTTAGAAAATCTTTCGAAGAAATATAATTGCAATCTTTTAAATATAATTTTTTTAAAAAAAAGCAAAACCTACTTAAAAAAAGGAACCTGAATATATAATTTTTACTTATTACAAAGTAAAAAATAATTTTCCAACAACGAAACTAATCATAAACGTATCACCCATAAAATTTTGAATTTGTCATAGAATTTCATACTTGGACTCACATGTAACATATTGAACGTAACAAATAGAGATTTTACATGATGAGGACATTGGCATGTAGATTAACATATTATGATATAAACACAGGCTATTCAAACATTTTTTCCATACACGTATTTTATAGATAAAGAAATTTATTGTACAACACGTTTAAGGAGATATGGTATCTTTATTTATAAGCATCTACAGTAATCACATTCCATGTAAACCATTCAAAGAAGGTTGAATTGTGGGCAATCTGTATATCTGAACGAGAAATATGCAGTCACTTATTTTTATCGCACAAAATATGATATTGTATGGTCTTTGCTGAGAACAAAGATCAATTATCGTCCCGCATATACTCAAAATATGGAACACATGAAATATTCATTTCGCGAGAAAACTATGGTTCGCTATGATTAAGACTCTATGGTTCGCTAAATCATAGAAACTCAAGCAATCAAAAAGTTGATTGTTTAGAAAATGTTTGGAATAGATTTAACGGCTTATAAAATACAAGCCATTATTGCGGCACCTATTTCAAAACTTTTGTATGTAATAAGTTTATGATAAATTGTGTTTTCGTTATTGCAAATTTTTTACTTTGTAGTAAATAAAAATTGTATATTCCAGTTCTTTTTTTTAAGTAGGTTTGCTTTTTCCTTTAAAAAAATTTGTATATATTTACTTTTAGAAGTATGATCTCTATCTAATTCCTATCTACATTATCATCAAATTTCGTTTCATGCCGATGATTATGTTGGCAAAGTTGTCAATATTTATCCTTACAAATGTGTGACGTGTATATCTCTCTAATCATATTGCTTGATCGTTGTTCAAACTATAGACACGCCCTTGAACAACATGGTAAACTTCAGTTCGCCAGGCGAATACATTAAGTAAATTATGTTGGAAATTCCCTTGACGAATATTCCTAAAGTCCTACATATTATTTCTTACGTTGCAATTATTCTTTTCATTTTCGTGTTATAATAATCTAATGGAATATCTCAGGCAAATATACAATAATTCTGTCTTAAAAATTATTAGGAAAAATATTTTGTACACATGAAATATTATTTATCACTTTTATATTGGTTTATAACTATTGGAACTTCAAAATTTGTAAAACCTTCCTGAGACATTATTGAAATATTATTTTAAAAAGGCAGTGATAATGAAGTTATACTATAGCATTTATATCTTGATATTTTTGATGTAACGAGGTTTACATGTGATGTTTCAGTGTATTTATTTTTCCTCATCTCATTCGAGTTAAACCAAGCTATATATATATATATATATATATATATATATATATATATATATATATATATATATATACATATATATATGTATATATATATATATATATATATAT
>JBAIZL010000411.1:1845000-1855000 GCA_036971475.1 Prosapia bicincta
TCACTTACATCAAATGGACTGGGATAATATAAATGCTTTACATAAGGAAAGGAATTGGTAAAAGAGGAGCTTTGCGGAAATGTGGTATATAAAAAACAACGAAAAAATGCATTGAATAAAATGACAGAATTAAATGATTTCCCATCTGCATATAAATCTTTAGTAATAAAATTATAAGAGAAATATAACATTTTTGTAGGCTTTTTGGTCACTCGAGGTAATGTATATATATTAGAATGATTGTGTGGTTTTAAAAATTTAAAATTAAGACTCTGTTATTAATAGTAGATGTGTTAGTGTATAAATCTGTGATTTGACTGTTTTATTCTGATAGAACAAAGTTTGACTTGTAAATGGATATTTATTAAAAGTTTTATAATTTGTTGATTTTTATTATGTTTTATATAATGTTATATACTTTATAAATCGTAAGATATGTTGTATAATTGTTTAATTAAAACTGAGCTCTTGAAAAGGAATTTCGGAAAGAAATACGAACGTTCAGTCTTTAAAAAAGTAAAATTGTCTGTGATCTATCATTAGCCTATATAAAACATTAATAATTAATAACAGGCATTAAATAAAAATATTATTTAAAGACTAAAATATTACAAATAATAAAATTAAATTATTCGTTAACGATATATTTAGAAAAAGATTTTAATTTAAAGTGTTTATACAATAAAAGAGTTTATGTTTTTATTTTAAAATGAAATCAATTGAAGAACTTATTCATCAAACGGTTGGCGCTAATGTGTAACACTAGCATTCCTGCTTAGCTACTTCAGTAAATAAAATATTCGTATCAAATGGCCATATTTTACAAAATGTTTTTCATTGCCATGATTTCTTGGTACTTTTACAATTCACTTTCTTGCGAAGCTCTCTCCATAACGAAATCTTTAGTTTCTTCTCTCTTTAGTTCCTTCTCTCTTTAGTTCCTTCTCTCTTTAGTTCCTTCTCTCTTTAGTTCCTTCTCTCCTTAGTTCCTTCTCTCTTTAATTCCTTCTCTCTTTAGTTCCTTCTCTCTTTAGTTCCTTCTCTCTTTAGTTCCTTCTCTCTTTAGTTCCTTCTCTCTTTAGTTCCTTCTCTCTTTAGTTCCTTCTCTCTTTAGTTCCTTCTCTCTTTAGTTCCTTCTCTCCTTAGTTCCTTCTCTCTTTAATTCCTTCTCTCTTTAGTTCCTTCTCTCTTTAGTTCCTTCTCTCTTTAGTTCCTTCTCTCTTTAGTTCCTTCTCTCTTTAGTTCCTTCTCTCTTTAGTTCCTTCTCTCTTTAGTTCCTTCTCTCTTTAGTTCCTTCTCTCTGTTCATTGTTAGCTCATTATATTGGTTACATTTCCTCTCCGTTTAACCCTTGGTCATTCCTGCCTACTGTAGGCCGGAGAAGCCTCTAAACTGTATACGCTTATTTAAAAAATAATTTTTCAAAACTAAATATTAAAATTTAGAAAGTAAAAAATTAACAATAAAATAAAAAAGATAATTATAAAAAGATTCGAAACTTTTTGAACCCTTCGTTTTTTTTAATGCAAATAGCCCTTATTCATTTCAGTACATTTTTCTAACATCTAAATATTATTCTTCGCGAAACGTTTCAGATTAACTCCACCATCAAAACTTTAAGACTGTACTGGGGTGGTCTTAATAGTATATAAGGATGTGCGCAAGGTTTAAGCGAACAGTACAGTTTAAAGTTTTGATAATGAAGCTAATCCGAAACGCGTCAATAAAAAATGTTTTGATGTTAGTAAGGGAAGAAGTAGGTAACAAATCCGTACCAATATTCCTAACAGAAATAAAGGTAAGTATGTCAAGTATTTAGTAATATATTATTATTAATAAAAATAAAAATATCAAGGGCCAATAGTTCCTAATTAAATAATTGTTTTTTCTGACAGAATTGATACCCATAATTTCTTTAACAATTTGTTTCATATTTTACTTTTTTTAATTGTAACTCACAATATTTAGTTTTATCTCATTGATGTACTTGTGTTTTCATAACTAAGATTAGCCTATATTTTCAAAATGAAATTAATAAATTAAAATATTTAATTAAGTTAAATGAATAATTAAAATCAGAAATTGTATGACTATGAATTAGTAATATAGTTGAGCAATATAGGATTTTCGTATGTATTGTCCATCAGTGCACAATAAATGAAGCACTGGTAAGACGTTTGGGCAGTGATAAATAAAAAATGGGCAGTGACAAATCAAAAATGGGCAATGATATTTAAAAATCTGGGATATGATAAAATTAAAATATCTATCCAAACGAAAAGAATTTAATATAACCCTAACATTAAACAATTACTCATTCATTTGTACAGCCTACCACCTCAAATCTTCCCACTTGACCCCTACAATCTTCCCGTCTACCACCTGAAATCTTTCCGCCTATCACCTGAAATCTTCCCGCCTACCACCTGAAATCTTCCCGCCTACCACCTGAAATCTTCCCGCCTATCACCTGCAATCTTCCCGCCTACCACCTGAAATCTTCCCGCCTACCACCTGAAATCTTCCCGCCTACCACCTGAAATCTTCCCGCCTACCACCTGAAATCTTCCCGCCTACCACCTGAAATCTTCCCGCCTACCACCTGAAATCTTCCCGCCTACCACCTGAAATCTTCCCGCCTATCACCTGCAATCTTCCCGCCTACCACCTGAAATCTTCCCGCCTACCACCTGAAATCTTCCCGCCTATCACCTGCAATCTTCCCGCCTACCACCTGAAATCTTCCCGCCTACCACCTGAAATCTTCCCGCCTACCACCTGAAATCTTCCCGCCTATCACCTGCAATCTTCCCGCCTACCACCTGAAATCTTCCCGCCTACCACCTGAAATCTTCCCGCCTATCACCTGCAATCTTCCCGCCTACCACCTGAAATCTTCCCGCCTACCACCTGAAATCTTCCCGCCTACCACCTGAAATCTTCCCGCCTACCACCTGAAATCTTCCCGCCTATCACCTGCAATCTTCCCGCCTACCACCTGCAATCTTCCCGCGTACCACCTCCAATCTTCCCGCGTACCACCTCCAATCTTCCCGCGTACCACCTGAAATCTTCCCGCCTAGCACCTGCCATCTTCTCGCGTACCACCTGCACTCGTCCCGCCTATCACCTGCAATCTTCCCGCCTACCACCTGCAATCTTCCCGCGTACCACCTCCAATCTTCCCGCGTACCACCTCCAATCTTCCCGCGTACCACCTCCAATCTTCCCGCGTACCACCTCCAATCTTCCCGCCTACCACCTCCAATCTTCCCGCCTACCACCTGCAATCTTCCCGCGTACCACCTCCAATCTTCCCGCGTACCACCTCCAATCTTCCCGCGTACCACCTCCAATCTTCCCGCCTACCACCTCCAATCTTCCCGCGTACCACATGCAATCTTCCCGCGTACCACATGCAATCTTCCCGCGTACCACATGCAATCTTCCCGCGTACCACATGCAATCTTCCCGCGTACCACCTCCAATCTTCCCGCCTATCACCTGAAATCTTCCCGCCTACCACCTGAAATCTTCCCGCCTAGCACCTGCCATCTTCTCGCGTACCACCTGCACTCGTCCCGCCTATCACCTGCAATCTTCCCGCCTACCAC
Organism: Prosapia bicincta; assembly: GCA_036971475.1. NCBI lineage: Eukaryota > Metazoa > Arthropoda > Insecta > Hemiptera > Cercopidae > Prosapia > Prosapia bicincta. The sequence goes on from JBAIZL010000411.1 coordinate 1,848,615, forward strand.
CTGTAATCTTCCCGCGTACCACCTCCAATCTTCCCGCGTACCACCTGCAATCTTCCCGCGTACCACCTCCAATCTTCCCGCGTACCACCTCCAATCTTCCCGCGTACCACCTGCAATCTTCCCGCCTACCACCTCCAATCTTCCCGCGTACCACCTCCAATCTTCCCGCGTACCACCTGCAATCTTCCCGCGTACCACCTCCAATCTTCCCGCGTACCACCTGCAATCTTCCCGCGTACCACCTCCAATCTTCCCGCGTACCACCTGCAATCTTCCCGCGTACCACCTGCAATCTTCCCGCGTACCACCTGCAATCTTCCCGCCTACCACCTGTAATCTTCCCGCCTACCACCTCCAATCTTCCCGCCTACCACCTCCAATCTTCCCGCGTACCACCTGCAATCTTCCCGCCTACCACCTCCAATCTTCCCGCGTACCACATGCAATCTTCCCGCGTACCACCTGCAATCTTCCCGCCTTTCATCTGAAATCTCCCCGCGTACCACCTGCAATCTTCCCGTCTACCACCAGGAATCTCTCCGACTTCCACCTGAAATCTTCCCGCCTTCCACCTGAAATCTCCCCGCGTACCACCTCCAATCTTCCCGCGTACCACCTGCAATCTTCCCGCCTACCACCTGTAATCTTCCCGCCTACCACCTCCAATCTTCCCGCGTACCACCTGCAATCTTCCCGCCTACCACCTCCAATCTTCCCGCCTACCACCTGCAATCTTCCCGCCTACCACCTGTAATCTTCCCGCCTACCACCTCCAATCTTCCCGCGTACCACCTGCAATCTTCCCGCCTACCACCTCCAATCTTCCCGCGTACCACCTCCAATCTTCCCGCGTACCACATGCAATCTTCCCGCGTACCACCTGCAATCTTCCCGCGTACCACCTCCAATCTTCCCGCGTACCACCTCCAATCTTCCCGCGTACCACCTGCAATCTTCCCGTCTACCACCAGGAATCTCTCCGACTTCCACCTGAAATCTCCCCGCGTACCACCTGCAATCTTCCCGTCTACCACCAGGAATCTCTCCGACTTCCACCTGAAATCTTCCCGCCTACCACCTGCAATCTTCCCGCCTACCACCTGTAATCTTCCCGCGTACCACCTCCAATCTTCCCGCGTACCACATGCAATCTTCCCGCGTACCACCTGTAATCTTCCCGCGTACCACCTCCAATCTTCCCGCGTACCACCTCCAATCTTCCCGCGTACCACCTGCAATCTTCCCGCGTACCACCTCCAATCTTCCCGCGTACCACCTCCAATCTTCCCGCGTACCACCTCCAATCTTCCCGCGTACCACCTCCAATCTTCCCGCGTACCACCTCCAATCTTCCCGCGTACCACCTGCAATCTTCCCGCGTACCACCTGTAATCTTCCCGCGTACCACCTCCAATCTTCCCGCGTACCACCTCCAATCTTCCCGCGTACCACCTCCAATCTTCCCGCGTACCACCTCCAATCTTCCCGCGTACCACATGCAATCTTCCCGCGTACCACCTGCAATCTTCCCGCCTACCACCTCCAATCTTCCCGCGTACCACCTCCAATCTTCCCGCGTACCACATGCAATCTTCCCGCGTACCACCTGCAATCTTCCCGCGTACCACCTCCAATCTTCCCGCGTACCACCTGCAATCTTCCCGTCTACCACCAGGAATCTCTCCGACTTCCACCTGAAATCTCCCCGCGTACCACCTGCAATCTTCCCGTCTACCACCAGGAATCTCTCCGACTTCCACCTGAAATCTTCCCGCCTACCACCTGCAATCTTCCCGCCTACCACCTGTAATCTTCCCGCGTACCACCTCCAATCTTCCCGCGTACCACCTCCAATCTTCCCGCCTACCACCTTTAATCTTCCCGCGTACCACCTCCAATCTTCCCGGTACCACCTCCAATCTTCCCGCGTACCACCTGCAATCTTCCCGTCTACCACCAGGAATCTCTCCGACTTCCACCTGAAATCTCCCCGCGTACCACCTGCAATCTTCCCGTCTACCACCAGGAATCTCTCCGACTTCCACCTGAAATCTTCCCGCCTACCACCTGCAATCTTCCCGCCTACCACCTGTAATCTTCCCGCGTACCACCTCCAATCTTCCCGCGTACCACATGCAATCTTCCCGCGTACCACCTGCAATCTTCCCGCGTACCACCTCCAATCTTCCCGCGTACCACATGCAATCTTCCCGCGTACCACCTCCAATCTTCCCGCGTACCACCTCCAATCTTCCCGCGTACCACCTGCAATCTTCACGTCTACCACCAGGAATCTCTCCGACTTCCACCTGCAATCTTCCCGCGTACCACCTGCAATCTTCCCGTCTACCACCAGGAATCTCTCCGACTTCCACCTGAAATCTCCCCGCGTACCACCTGCAATCTTCCCGTCTACCACCAGGAATCTCTCCGACTTCCACCTGAAATCTTCCCGCCTACCACCTGCAATCTTCCCGCCTACCACCTGTAATCTTCCCGCCTACCACCTCCAATCTTCCCGCGTACCACCTGCAATCTTCCCGCCTACCACCTCCAATCTTCCCGCGTACCACCTCCAATCTTCCCGCGTACCACATGCAATCTTCCCGCGTACCACCTGCAATCTTCCCGCGTACCACCTCCAATCTTCCCGCGTACCACCTCCAATCTTCCCGCGTACCACCTGCAATCTTCCCGTCTACCACCAGGAATCTCTCCGACTTCCACCTGAAATCTCCCCGCGTACCACCTCCAATCTTCCCGCGTACCACCTGCAATCTTCCCGCCTACCACCTCCAATCTTCCCGCGTACCACATGCAATCTTCCCGCGTACCACCTCCAATCTTCCCGCGTACCACCTCCAATCTTCCCGCGTACCACATGCAATCTCCCCGCGTACCACCTCCAATCTTCCCGCCTACCACCTCCAATCTTCCCGCGTACCACATGCAATCTTCCCGCCTACCACCTCCAATCTTCCCGCGTACCACCTCCAATCTTCCCGCGTACCACATGCAATCTTCCCGCGTACCACCTGCAATCTTCCCGCGTACCACCTCCAATCTTCCCGCGTACCACCTCCAATCTTCCCGCGTACCACCTGCAATCTTCCCGTCTACCACCAGGAATCTCTCCGACTTCCACCTGAAATCTTCCCGCCTACCACCTGGAATCTTTCCGCCATCCACCTGAAATCTTCCCGCCTACCACCTGAAATCTTCCCACCTACCCCCTGAAATCTTCCCGCTTACCACCTGAAATTTTTCCACCTACCACATGAAATCTTCCCGCCTACCACCTGAAATCTTCCCACCTACCCCCTGAAATCTTCCCGCTTACCACCTGAAATTTTTCCACCTACCACATGAAATCTTCCCGCCTACCACCTGAAATCTTCCCACCTACCCCCTGAAATCTTCCCGCTTACCACCTGAAATTTTTCCACCTACCACATGAAATCTTCCCGCTTACCACCTGAAATTTTTCCACCTACCACCTGCAATCTTCCCGCGTACCACCTGCAATCTTCCCGCGTACCACCTCCAATCTTCCCGTCTACCACCAGGAATCTCTCCGACTTCCACCTGAAATCTCCCCGCGTACCACCTCCAATCTTCCCGCGTACCACCTGCAATCTTCCCGCCTACCACCTCCAATCTTCCCGCGTACCACATGCAATCTTCCCGCCTACTACCTCCAATCTTCCCGCGTACCACATGCAATCTTCCCGCGTACCACCTCCAATCTTCCCGCGTACCACCTCCAATCTTCCCGCGTACCACCTCCAATCTTCCCGCGTACCACATGCAATCTCCCCGCGTACCACCTGCAATCTTCCCTTCTACCACCAGGAATCTCTCCGACTTCCACCTGAAATCTTCCCGCCTACCACCTGGAATCTTTCCGCCATCCACCTGAAATCTTCCCGCCTACCACCTGAAATCTTCCCACCTACCCCCTGAAATCTTCCCGCTTACCACCTGAAATTTTTCCACCTACCACATGAAATCTTCCCGCCTACCACCTGAAATCTTCCCACCTACCCCCTGAAATCTTCCCGCTTACCACCTGAAATTTTTCCACCTACCACATGAAATCTTCCCGCCTACCACCTGAAATCTTCTCGCCTACCACATGAAATCTCCTCGCCTACCACATGAAATCTCCTCGCATACCGCCGGTTACGAACTCCTGACGTAACGGTTGTACAAGACTGCAAATACCAATGCATGTATCGATTACAGTGTTTGACTAGTTCACTTAATACATGATATTATCAAAGTAAGTGTTACTGATGTTATGTCAGTAATGAGTAACAATTTGGCACCGTTATGTTAATCATGTTCCTTTTACTTATGCAATCGTGGGTTGCTGTAATTGTACATCTGTACTTGTGCTTCACTGCATGTGTGGTGTGTTCACGTGTCATGGAGGCAGGCTGATCTACGGAGAACTTTTGGAATATGGGAGTATGTTAATACTTTTTCTTAATCAAGTGAAAGCAGAATGTTCGAGAGAATTAACACATCTGCTGAGAGAAATTTCGAAAATGCTTGTATATACTAAAGATCCAGTTAATTTGTTTTCTTTGCGAATAAATTCTGATCGAGGCATTAACAATTTCAAAACTACGTTACATAAATTTAACTTAAGAAATAAACATATTATGCACGTTCCTGACAAAACATCTAGCAAGAGAGAGAAAAGTAAAGCGAAAATAATACCCTACACCCGGCTTAGCTGAGAAAGTCGGATAAAATGTTACACAAGAACCTTATACTGTTTCCTTCAACTAATTTCAAGGTTACGTATTGAATTGCCTTTTTTTATTTTGATCTGTGCAAAATGTAATGTATCATTGGAATATTCTACATGTATTGCATTCTTTATAAAACTGCTACAACTAAAAGTTTGTGTTTTTTCACAATTTATTCTTGTAAATGTACAAACCTATATTCATATAGTAATAAAGAATAATTAATCATAAACATTAAAACATCATTTCACTATATTGTTTTCGTCTAAAAAATAAAATGACAAACTTGGACCACAAAATTATGTTTAATAATACCGATGCACAGTATATTAACAAAGGTCCAAAGTTAATAGCAGAATTAATTTTATATTAAATATTTACTATGATAACAATAAGCTTCACACAGTTATTTTATTATTGATGTAATATAACATTAAAGTATAATCTATTGAAAGTTAAATAAATACAATTGGTCGTGTTTTAAACAATGGAATCTTGTAATGTTAATTATGGTTACTATGGTTACTGAAAAGAAATGTGTAGTTGGAGAGATCTAATTGTATATGAAAGAGATATGTAATTATTCTCTGGACAGCCTAAGTATTAAAAATGTGAACTCAGAGGGGAATTATCAATCAAGTATGCAAAGAAACTGACAGGTTAAAAAATATTGAAATATCTTTAACTAAAAGTATGCCCGCCAGACCAAAGAGGGACATTGAAAGCAGTTATATTTAGTGAGATCAAATCCGGTTATTTATTCAGTTATATATTCTGGAGCTATATATATATATATATATATATATATATATATATATATATATATATATATATATATATATATCTAATAAACTAGAAATATTTCAAAAACAAGAATACTTTTAATGAATATATTTATTCAAAGATTTTCGCCGATAAAATAGTACCAGCATCTTCTGGAAAATAAGTATCTAATAAAAACATTTTTATTAATTATTTTCCTGAAGAGGCTGGTACTATTTTATCGGCGAAAAGCTTTGAATAAATATATTCATTAAAAGTATTCTTTTTTTTGAAATATTTTAAATTTATTAACTATATTACAAGAAAACATATCACCCTATTTAATATATATATATTATAACTTATCTTTCCAATACGTTGGGCGTCAAATTATAACTTAACTTGCCAATACGTTGGGCGTCATATTATAACATAACTTTTGTTATAATTAAAATTATTTTTAAATGTTATTTAATTACCTTACCTATAAGTCACACCTTCAGGTTTATAAAAGAATTAACAATCTTATCAATTTTTTTTACCATCACTTGCATTTATTCTCTACAATTATTTCTACACATTATCCCAAACTTATATTAATATTGTACAGTGACAGGCTTGATATCTTAACTAAATTACAATAATAAAGGTTGACTTCTGAGGCTTTAGATTCTAATAGAATAACAAAAAAACAATATTAAAATTTTATTCTTGCTCTCGGGATCGCTATTATGGGAACTTTGCTTTAACTTAGAAATGGTGACTAGAATTATATTTATAAATTTTGATGAACTTAAAATTTGTTTTAGACTAAAAGATAGATGTCTGTTGGCTACACTTATTTTTAAATATACTTATTGTTGTGAA
>JBAIZL010000411.1:1857500-1892500 GCA_036971475.1 Prosapia bicincta
TGTTTGTACCATCTATTAACCTTTTGTAACCTGCCCAACCCTTTCTTCAAGACCTCTTGCAAAGACTTACATTTTTTCTTGATGAGGTTGCCACAAAAAAAAAAAAAATTAAAACGTGAAAATTAGTTACAAAGCATTTTGTTTATGGATTTATAAGATGTCCTGAGAAATAATTTAAATTAAATATAAATTTTCCAAATAGTTTGAGAAAATTATATCTATGCTATGAATAATGATATTAAAATGCACACATAGTACCTATTTGTAGTACTGTATTTGGTACTATTTTCCTGTTCACGTTTTATATACCTATAATATTTTATTATTAAGTAGGACATTTAGTTTTATAAGGTTGCCAACCTTGCAGGCGTCATGATTGTCAAAGCACGAAGACGTCTTGCAAAACATTGTTACACATTCGCACTTCAACTTTACTTATAACATATTAACTACATGTTAAATATAAATGTGTGTGTGTGTGTGTGTGTGTGTGTGTGTGTGTGTTAGTGTTTGTGTGTGTGTGTGTGTGTGTGTGTGTTAGTGTTTGTGTGTGTGTGTGTGTGTGTGTGTGTGTGTGTGTGTGTATGTATGTGTGCGTGTGAGTATGTTGTGTGTGCGTGTGTGTGTGTGTGTGTGTGTGTATGTGTGTTTGTGTGTGTGTGTGTGTGTGTGTGTGTGTGTTAGTGTTTGTGTGTGTGTGTGTGTGTGTGTGTGTAAGTGTTTGTGTGTGTGTGTGTGTGTGTGTGTGTGCGTATGTTGTGTGTGCGTGTGTGTGTTTGTGTGTGTGTGTTTGTGTGTGTGTTTGTGTGTGTGTGTTTGTGTGTGTGTGTGTGTGTGTGTGTGTGTGTGTGTATGTTGTGTGTGCGTGTGTGTGTGTGTGTGTGTGTGTGTGTGTGTGTGTGTGTGTGCGTATGTTGTGTGTGTGTGTGTGTGTGTGTGTGTGTGTGTGTGTGTGTGTGTGTGTGTGTGTGTGTGTGTGTGTGTGTGTGTGTGTGTGTGTGTGTGTGTGTGTGTGTGTGTGTGTGTGTGTGTGTGTGTGTGTGTGTGTGTGTGTGTGTGTGTGTGTGTGTGTGTGTGTGTGTGTGTGTGTGTGTGTGTGTGTGTGTGTGTGTGTGTGTGTGTGTGTGGTACAGATGTAGCAAGTGTTGTATTACCTGGAGTAACGTGGGGAACTCTAAAACCTGAAGCAGGTGTGGGTCGTCGCACCCACATGCGGGATGCCAAAATAGAATGTCACCATCCGTGTACACAGCATTGAAACTTAACGTTATACGGGTGATCAGCCTTGGAATTAATTAAAGGGAAAATACAATCCAAGAACTGCCGAATTTATAGCAAGCACTTAGTTGACGCTGCCACTGGAATAGGCTAGAATTACGAGGTCACGCATTTGTCTATCTGGGAAACGCAAAGCTATTAATCCAGCCAATGACTTACCAAACTTATATTGCGAGTAGCTTGCGAATAACATGGGGCGACCCGCCAAAAATAGAATATAAACAGATAGTGTAAGTTAGGCACGTGACGGAAACAAAAATCTTACCCGGCGCTCAATAGCAGGTGCAAACATCTGTTGCTTGGATTTACCAAATATTTATTTAGTAATTGTTAGAAGTATTGGCGCTACGTATCCCGGAATAAAGTGAAAGTCTTAAACGTCCATGCCTAGCCCTCTTAGTATTATATAAATAAAAGCGTTTGTTTGTCCATAAATTTCTCAAAAACTACTTCACCGATTATTCTGAAATTTTAAATGAAGATTCTTTATAACACTTAAAATGTTGTTAGAACTTTATGTGTAAGGGGTAAAAGTATAAAATGTCAGGGCAGTAACACCCTCAGTAGATGGGCAAAGAACAGGTTACTTTGTCCGTGTAACCGCTCACCGGTGTTTGGTATTACGTAACAGTGTGGTTACATAAGCGTGGGAGTGTTGCGTAAGGTAAAGGCTAAACATTTACTTCAAAGAACTTACCTACTACTCTTCAACAATCAGTCAAACCACAGGTGCGCTGGACTTATCACGGCCTTATCTGTGATGTCGACAAAAGTTCCAAGTGATTTACTGATTCTTTTACTGATTTACCAACAAACGTCTTACTGATTTTTCTCTATTAACTGAACTACTTACTTACTAGCCAACGCCCACTCTTGGCATTTCTGCCATTTGGTGACGCGCTGACCAGTAAATCACGGAGAGTTGTTCCTCAGGTTTGAGCCCTTCCACCTGTTGTCTGACATGTTCCAGTGCAGGGCATGCTTGGGGAGTGACGTTGATCGCCTGCTCGTGGTGCTCCCTGCGTAATCTAAACGATCAACAATAGGTGCGCCTAAAACGCGCTACACCAGTTTTATTATTAACTGAACTTGCCACTGTATTTGGTGCAAGACTTGAAATTCTAAACTGTTTTTTGTTGATATCAAATATTTTAGTTTTACTTCTGTGAGGCGGTCGCCTATTTTAGTAACAAGTCTTCCTTTTTATCACGAAATTAAACAGAGATTCATTTTAAGTGGACCTATTTTCTATCAAATATTAATTCCAGTTCATTTGAATACTTACATTGTTTATACCCTACACGTTATCACGGTTAATGGCATCTCTTGAGTTCGTAGTGCACCTCCTGACTTTAGAGAGAATCGTAGTGCCAGCAGTGCTGCATTATTGCTATTATCTTACCAAAGCCTTACCTGCGATCCCACTCGTAGTGCACCTCCTGACTTTAGAGAGAATCGTAGTGCTAGCAGTGCTGCATTATTGCTATTATCTTACCAAAGCCTTACCTGCGATCCCACTCGTAGTGCACCTCCTGACTTTAGTGAGAATCGTAGTGCCAGCAGTGCTGCATTATTGCTATTATCTTACCAAAGCCTTACCTGCGATCCCACTCGTAGTGCACCTCCTGACTTTAGAGAGAATCGTAGTGCCAGCAGTGCTGCATTATTGCTATTATCTTACCAAAGCCTTACCTGCGATCCCACTATCCTTCATTGTTCTCTTTCCCAGTAGGTTAGACACCAGTGATAGCGAAAGGAAGTTAACTTACTTTGGTTAGTATTGAGAGTGACAATGTCGATGTTTTATTCTTCAAGCCAAAAGTTGAATAAATCCTTGAAAAGAAAATATATTTTAGAAGTCAGTCGTCCTGAGGAATAATTATTTTTTATTATTTCCATTCTGAATAAATTTACTTCAATTTGTGACACTTGCAACGTGACTTACGTAATAGGGGCAATGTGGCTGAAGTCGTTGAGGGGCTCTGAAAGATTGGGCCATAACTACTAGACATTTCTTAAAAGATATTTGTAGGAACTAAAAACATTAAGCAAATATTTATATATATATATAAAAATGTTTCAATTTTTTTATTTTCTCGGGAAAAACTATTTTTTATTGAAAAACTAAAAGAACTAAAAAAACGTCAAATATTAGAGTCTATTGCATTCAATATTTGAACTGATACAATTGAATTGTAACCATGTGGAAATATGTAACGAATATTTATATATATATATTTACATACACACATATATATATATATATATATATATATATATATATATATATATATATATATATATATATATATATATATATAATATGTTTTCTTGTTAATAATTTAAAACAACGTAGGTTATTCAAATACAAGAATATTATTTATTTTCATTCCTGATGATGTTGGTACCGTTTGCCAACGAAAATCTTTAAATATAAATAGATAATATTCTTGTATTTGAATAACATATGTTGTTTTAATATATATATATATATATATATATATATATATATATATATATATATATATACGCTATATATATAACATAGTCGTGTATGTATGACATTCTTTATTATGCCTGACGATGTTTGTACTGTTTGCCATCGAAAAGCTTTGAATTGTATAACACAATAAATTATACTTGTATTTGTATTTACTCGTATTCTTCCTCATTACACATATAAGGAAAAATGACATAATATACATATTAATATATGACTTAATTATATATATATATTTTATAATTACCTTACATAGTAATGACTATTATACCTGTAATAATATAAAAATATACGATGACCATCTGTATAATATATATATATATATATATATATATATATATATATATATATATATATATATATATGTGTGTGTGTGTGTGTGTGTGTGTGTGTACGTGTGTAATGTAAAGCTAATTTATATACAAATACAAACTCATCATTTTTTAAATAATATTATAATATAATTCGGAAGTATCTCTCGTTATATAATTACGCCAACATGAAGGGACAGTATTAGGATCACTTAGAGGCATATAATTATTCTGCAGTAGGCATATAGAATGGTAAGTGCAGATAATATCCCTTGGTAATTGTCCATTTCAAAATATCTGGCCTAATTGTTAACAATTAGATATCCAAAACCTCAAAAAGTGTTCTTGCAACACACGTTTCAACAATAAAATTATATTTATTAAAACAATAAGTATTAATATCTTTTTTTAGAAATTTAACAGCAAGGAAATTAATCTTAGTTCAGGCTCTGAGAACCCATTCACGCTCGCTGTAAAGAGAATGGGACCGTTATCGTATCGCTATTCACTAACAATCAACTCAGGAAACAATAACATTGGCCGAGTGTATTGTTAGAGAAGCGATTAAATCTCGCTATTAATGGCGGTCACCTTGATAGCAGACTTCCAAACAATGAGAAACGACGAAAGAAAGTGCTGCAGAATAAATGCGTATACCTAATAACACTCTACGAAGGTGTGACGACTGAAGTCTGGTTGCCAGTGTCACGTTCAGACGTTAGTTTCATTTCTTCAAGACATTTAGCATATTCTGAAAGCACAAATCCTGTTATTTAATCTACTCTTCTATTTTCAGTAATAATTGTACAACAAAATAACTAGAAAAGATTTGAAAATATTACCGAATTTATATTTAAAAAGAATCGATTTCTAAAATCGATGAGCGTCGCTTTATTGTTTATATTGTACTGTTAATAATAATAATTTGTAAACTTAAAAAGATCGTGAATCGAATCGGATAAAAGAGCAAATGAATGCTCTGACCTTCCGCAACTGTAGGAAGGCACGTCACGTCACCAAGCTATCGCGTTACGATACCAGTGTGATCACGCCTGACATCTGACGAGGCCGGTGCGGCGTCACGTACAAGTCTCATGATAGTTACGCATATTCTATCTTTGTATGTTTACGTTTGTTATAATATTAAGGAAGGAAAACTGTTTACATTGTAATCACAATAGGTTGTAGCCATAAATAACTTTATTTTTAAATAAATAAAACCTCTAAACCACAAATAACATTTATTTAAACCTTATGTACATTTCGATTGCCCAGCAATTATCTTCAGAGGTATTTAAAAAATACAGAGTTGTATTTTTTAAATACCTCTGAAGATGATTGCTGGGCAATCGAAATGTACATAAGGTTTAAATAAATGTTATTTGTGGTTTAGAGGTTTTATTTATTTAAAAATAAACATTACGCCACAGTTGCTTCATACAGTTATAAATAACTTTATATAGGGGATGATATAAATAACTTTTTACAATGAATGTAATATGAGTTAAATACACTTTTATGATTATTTGATTTTATATAACTTTTTTATCGTTTAGTGATTTTTATAAATTTTATCGATTTTATTTTTAATGAGATATTATTTATTGCCATTAGTGGATTTCACTGTAGTTTTATAAAAACTTATAATTTTATTTGTTAAAAGAACGTTCGTTTTTCAAGTTTAAAGAACTCACTAATCTTACCAAAGCTAGAATTGTGTGGAAGGGTTGATGAGAAATATTTGTATAATTTAGGGGGAGGCATGAATAGACCCGGCCTGGTAAATAGTTGAGAATCCCTACCCTTAAAGAAACCTTTTACTATTGGTTAAACTGTATCTCTTTTATTACAATAAACATATTGAAAAGAACCCCAATACCACAAAAATAATCAAAAATAACAAATAAAACAAGTTACTTAAGATTAAACCCTTATGTACATTTCGATGACCATGTCATCATCATCAGAGGGTCTTGTTACAAAACACAATCTAGCACACAAGAAGTTACAAACTAGAATGATGAATAATATTTTTATTGTAATATATTGTACCACTGTGCTCTTGATATTGTGTTGTATCTCTTTTATTGTGATTAAGAAATCAGCAAATACCTTTTCCAATTCCTTCTATTATTTCACACTCTCCATATATATATTTGTATATCTTGTTTAAATTTTCAATCGTTAATAAAATACTTTTTATTCATCCACTCAAGTTCAAATACACTTTTTTAAACCTGTAGTAAAAGACACTTGATGTTAATACACTTTCTTAAACCTGCAGTAAAAGACACTTGATGTTAATACAGTTTTTTCGAATATTTGTTCATTAACTAAATTTAGTGAATTAATTTTAGTTTTGACAAAAGTAAATATGGAGAGAAAATTTCCACAAAAGGGGAAAGGCATGCAATATACTTATTTCCTCCAATTCGGCATAAAATAAGTGATAGCGTATAATTTCATAAAACAGCTATAACGTAAAACAATAGGTTATGTTACTTTATTTACAATAATTGTAACTATTTAATCAAAAGTGTCTAAAGTAAAGTTTTTTTTGTTGACCTAAGTAGGAATTGACTTTACAAACTTTTTTGTTTATATTACTTGTTTTAGAAAATATTGGGTTTGAGCTAACGGTTGGTTTTTTCGAAAAAGCTGTTCTAATACTTTTTAAAAGAGCGGCAAAACTTAAAAACCAAAATAGCATTAGTAAAAATATTTTTCTAATACATTTGCTCTAATTACTAACAATTTTTTTTCTACAGTGGCTCTTCAGTTTGAATGCAAAAATAATGCATTATTTGGTTAGACCATTTGTTTGAGTGAAGCAATACAGATTTCCCACACAAGCAATGAGCAGAGCCTAATATTGGCAACACTTTACACAGTACATCTGACATTGACACACATTTCCTTAATGTACATATTGCTCTACCTCTATCTTCTCGGAACTATGTGTTTCCCCGTAAAACTGAGTTCCCCTTAAGGTGCGTATTGCGAACGACACTGACGGTTATATCAGCTCACCAATTCGAAAAAATTCTCTTAACGTTTTTTTCCCATTTGTTCACGCCGTAAAAGGGTAAATTATTTGAATAGTTAAGTAATATTGAAACTAAACGACTAATAAAGTTCACAAAATGATAGATTTTAACTACATCTGAGAACTATTATTTCTTTTTACTTGACAAATGCATCTTAGAATAGATATAAGCTGAACTTTGTGTACTTTGAGATGTTCAGTCATATGTTACAGTTCTCTAGAATACATACAAGTTTATATGCACTCAGGTTATAGCCGTCTCGTTTAATTGAAAACTTTCGTTTGACTATGAAAATGTTTTGTAAATATTTTTAATTGATTATCTATCTTAATAATATATTTTAAGAAATATTTGCAAAACCTTTTATTAAATCTCTCTCTCTCTCTCTCTCTCTCTCTCTCTTTCTCTCTTTATATATATATATATATATATATATATATATATATATATATATATATATATATATATATATATATATATATATGTATCTTTATTTTAGTCGTAAAGATAGACAGACAAAAATTACAACGAATATGCTAGTTTTTTAATCGGAGAAAAAATCAATTTAAATTCACAAAAAAGATTGCTTTCCATATAGATTCTTATCTGAAAATATTTATCTTATTTTCAAAATATCAAAACATTTTTTTAAACTTTTTAAGATGATATTTGATGTTAATATAGTTTTTTTTCAAATATTAATTAATTAAATACATTTAATGAATTACTTTTTGGGAGAAAATGTTTCACCAAAGGGTCAAGGTATTTTATTTCATCCCATTACGCTTAAAATAAGTGGCATCATATAATTTCATGAAACAGCTGATTTTATGTTATGGGTTTTGTGGTGGAACAGCTGTTTTAACACAAATGTAATGTTACTTCATCCATATTAATTGTAATTATTTAATAAAAAGTAGCTCAAATAAAATTTTCCTTTGTTGACCCAAGTAGGAATTGACTTTAAAAAGTTTTGTTAATCTTACTTCTGAAAAGAAATGTTTTGTTGACTCGTTTGCACTGGTGTTGATGATACAAGATTTGCAGTGAATGGTCGCATATCGCGGATTGCTCCACAGCTGGTCAATCCCCTCCTCGTCGCCGGAACTTTCTCTGGCACTGCTACTGTGTCAGTTCGCTAACACTACTAGCGGCGGCGGTGCCTTACCATGGAGTGGCCTTCAGTCTAGTAGCAGCATTTCAAGTAAGAGCATTCCACAATGCCTATTATACCGTACGCGCCAAAATAAACAGTTGTAAGATTTTATTCTATTTCGTTTTATTTTATTTTCTTAGTAGTTAGCTTCATGTTGGGAAAAACTAACCTCAAAGGAACACAAATACGCGACAACAATCAATGGTCGGCGCAGCTGATCTAGATGGCAAGTACAGCTGATTATGTTTCAGTACTGTTTATTTTGGCGCATACGGTATAATCCTACCCATTGTAACAGTTATTCATTTTATATAAGAAATGTATTTTAAATACTCTAGGGTTTATATTTTCTTAGACATCTAGCTTTTAACGAAAGGATTGTTTATACGTTTGAGATAGCTTAAGCTTTTTTGTTTCTTTATAAGTGTTTATAATAAACACTTAGTAGAAATATTTATACAATTTTAGGTTTAGTTGTATGAAAATAAATCCTTAGGGTCGTTAAAAGTTACCTGTTAAAACGTAAGAACAAAGATTTTCTGCTCGATTGTTTATACGTTTAAAATATTGTACTTATATTTATTTAATACAATTTGAGCCTAAACATTTTCACAGTTAGTGTAATAATGATGTGTGATTTGAAAACATCGTATTAATTTCGACAATATGGGTTGATAGAAACTGAATTTAATGTAACTAAATAAACCTGCCCCGAAAATTTAGAAGTACGAGTATGTAGTTACTGAGCTACTCACGACCTGGTTACGTGATTATACTCCTCCTAGCCTGTGTCCTGTAAGCTACTCGGGCATATCCCGAACCTGATATTCCTATCATACGTAGGCAAACATGCGACTGGGACGATACGAACTCCAGACACTGCCTCTCCAGAACTACTCGGGACCCTGTAGAACCTCAATAGTTCTGATTAGTTCGGTCCTGGTAGTACAATCGGACCTTTATCCACTTTCGGTTGGCCTTACCTAAGGGTCTGCCGCTCAGACTCCTGGGCGTGGGTAAGGACAAACCCATCCCGTGGGACCTTGAAAGCAAAACCACTTTAAACAGTGAACTTAAATTTTATTATAGAAACTAGAACACATGAATAGTTATGTCAATTTGCTTTAAATTTTCAAGCTCATTTCATAAATTCCAAAATGAAATATTTCTAAAAGTTTGTTAGTTAATTTTAGCAGTGATATTTTAATAACTCTTTAATTATTAAACAAATATTTATCGAGTTGATAAATAGCAACGATTACAAACACTGGATTCTCTATTCTGTGTGGTGATAACACTGTTTACTAGACATAGACAATGTCTACTAAACCCCCCTTTACTCAAATCAAACCATAGCTCATGTAATACTTAGAAATGATTCTAATTTGGTGAAATGTCCGTTAAGTTGATGACCTTGAACGCTATATATGTATAAAGTTAAACAGTTGCTATTGTTTTATTCCAGCAAATCCCTTTATTTCGCAATATTCTAAGATCGTGAACTTTCACAATATTTTTATACCCTAATTGTCCTGGAGGACTGAGAAATACTGCCTCCAGTAATGATGTTCATGGTCGTGGATTATCGTGCTTTGAACATCTGTCACAGATATTTACAACTTGTGCATGCTTTACGTCGTACTGGAAAACAAACCTTTACCGATGGAGGAGAAATTGTAGGCTACCTTTAAACTGAAGGCATCAAATTTAATCAAAAACATTCTAAAATATTTCAATATTTTTCTCTAAAAGGTTTTAAGGAATCCTGAAAATTTGTTTAGTGATTTCTTGAGATATTTGCTAAAGTTAACAAAAAGCAAATGGTCTCTATACTGAGACACAAAATTATTTAAAGCAATTTAGAACTAAGTCCACATAATTTAAAAATAAACTGAAAATATTAAAGAAAATGGAACAAAATCTTGCACAAAACCTTACTGCTTTAGTCGCATATTAGCCTTAAATTTCAGTAAAAATTACTAATACCTCTTGCATGGACCATCTTACAAATACAATCCACAAATTAAATATTATTGCCTAAAATTTGACGTTATCAAAACCTATTATATATCATAAATAAAATACATAAAACTGTAAAATCCCATTTTTAATAATTACTACACAAAACGTCGATATTCAAAACTTATTTCACAATTACAAGAACCTTTCCGGTGCTTTAACAAATTAACCGACACAGGACAAATGTTAAGATGTATTTCAATATGTACATAAAGTAGGCCCAACTTATAAACCTTATTATCAGATCATAGTTGTATGATCTATGACAGTCAGTAAGCCGCTTTATCAAGAATTCTTTATGAAAGAAAATCTAATTGTAATAGGTAAAAATAATTTTAATAAAAAAACCTCTATACCACAAATAACGTTTTCATTTTTTAAACACCTTTGTACATTTCGATTGCACAGAGGTAATATACAAAACAAACTTTTTTGTTTACATTCTACAAAGAGTATGTTTTTTAAATTAGCTTAGAGGATGTTTGCTGTGCAATCGAAATTTACATAGTTAATAAATTAAAAGGGTTTTGTGGTATAGAGCTCTTATTTATTTTAATCAAACACAACGCCACAGTTCATTTATATAATTATAGAAATAAATAGTCTAAATAGTACGAAAGAACACATGTTGCCAATCTGGTTTTTGTAATAACAAAATTTACTTCAAGAAACCATTTTGGATCCAGGGTTTTCTGTCACCTTCCAAAAGCAATACCTCGCTCGCACTGACTCTGAAAACATAAATGCATATAAATATATTTTTCCTGTTAATAAAACCCTAATTAAATGTAATACACTTAATAATGAATGTGCATCAGGTTAGCTGTCAGTAGTACAGGTTTCGTTTAGTTTAGAAATTGCTTCAGTATTGTTCTTTTTCAATTCCTTTTATTAGCTCACACTCTCTTTATTTGTCTTGTTTGAATTTTCAATCGTTATTAAAAATACTTTTTATTCATTTACTCAAGTTCAAATACATTTATTTTTAACTTGTAGTGTTTTCAAATATTAATTAATAAATTAAATTTAATGAATTAATGTTAGTTTTATATGGAGAACAACTTTACAAAAAAGGGGGAAAGCTATGCAATATAGTTATTTTGTTCCATTTGGCTTAAAATAAGTGATACATATGATTTCATAAATCAGCTGATTTTAATTTATAGGCTATATGGTAGAACAGCTGTTTAAAGTATAGGTTATCTTACATTATTTACATTAATTGTAATTATTTAAGAAATAGGCCTAACTAAAATAAAATTCTTCTTTGTTTACCTAAGTAGGAATAGAGTTGAAAAGATGTTTGTGTATATACTTGTCAATGATAAGTTTACAATGTTGCAGTAGCTAAATGACCCGCAAGCTGGATTCTTAACAAAAATCCGTGCGGCTGCAAAGATAGCTCTGTATACGGGTTTATGGTTCGCTATAGCTCGTATATGGTTAAGCTTGTATGATTTTATACAGTTCCTTGCCTCCACGCACTACTTCTATTGTAGTGTTTACACACTTTGCTTAGTGTTCCGAGTCATGTGTTTCCTCTGTGGTAACGTTTAGCGTTTTCTCTGAGGAAATATTTCTCCACAGTAGACAGTTTGAATGCTTGCGACATTTACACATTAGTTTTCCAGCTGGTACATATATTCGAAGCACCCATTTCCTTCCCTTTGTTACCATACGTTCCTTTTCATAACTGTAACGCATTTAATTCCTTACGAACTCAATGAGACATTAGTGGAATCAATAAGGCCGATGTTTACAAAGAATTTATTTCTTCTTGAATTTTGTAGTCCATTACGTTTGGTGAATCTTAATTAATCACTTAAACAATAGTTTATGACCATCCGAACTTTAAATTTTGTAAATTTGTTATAACTTACAGAGACAGAACGTTTTTGATCGCTATGTGGCGATCTTCATCAGTGTCTTCTGCTTAGAGATGTCGGGTCAAGCGGTGACGGTTTTAAAGGAAGGTTTTCGATAGTATCGAAGAGTGATTTGTATTGTTTGTTCGTTTAATATGTTTGTACTTTGTGTTTTCGTGTGTCTGTAAATTTCATTTTGTTCTATGTGTTGAGATGTGGCCCTTTTTTGTTGATGTGTAGGATTTCTAGGTAAAGGTAAATGTCTGTGTATTTATGTAATTTTTTTAATGTGATTCTAAAATGCTGAACTGGGGTTTTGTTTGTGTTCCTCGACTCTTTGTTTAAAGCTGCGACCTGTTTGTCCAAAATAGAATTTGTTACATTTGTTGCAGTTTAGTTTGTATACGCCTGGTGCTTGTAGTTTATCTTTGTTGTTGGTGTGTTGTATTTTGTATTGTAACTTGTTATTCCGTGCGCGTACTAAGAACTACCTGTGACATTTATGGTTCTATGTGCCCTAGCTACAACTCTGGCGATATAGAATAAGTAAAAGTATATCAGTTAGAATGTCTTCAGCTTGTATCGCAATAGCAAATGTAAAGATACTTGAGGAAAGCAAATCTCTTACAGTTCATATTTATTTACACCATTACCTTGGCAACGACTTTATATAAACCAAAACAAGGTTGTATGTTCAGTTAGAAATCCTGATATTATATATTTTTTTTCTATTTTAGCATTAATATCTTTCGTTCTTAGATCTAGTTTTTCTTGAAAATCGTCCTTTACAAATTATTGCCTGTAAATAAAAAGTTACATTTTTAAAAAAATGGTGCATATAAATTTAACCGCAATGTTTTCTTGTAGCTCCCTAGGACATTGGGTTCTACATAGTTTATTAGAGAACAATTCGATGCTAGTAGAATGGGATATTGCACACAAATTAGTAACGTCTCTTATACTACTGCCAAAGTGATAGTAGTCACAATGTCGCCGATGAATTACTCTCGTTGCGCGATTACTCAACAATTGTTAACTGTATCGATAGATTCAGGCATTATTCTGGCACACAAAATTCACACTTTCACCAGCTTGATTAATGTTATTGTGTTGCCGAGACGCCTTGAGACCCATGCATTATATGATAGCCTATGTTGCTTAGTGTATAACGTTTTCATTATACTTCTCCCTTTCCCCTTACCCTCTTTTGCTCCCTCTCTGCTCTCCATATTTTTGTTCATGCTCCCTATATTATCCTCTTTTCCACTTTCCCATTCTTATGAGTATATGAGAATATTTGTGTTTCCATCTGGCAGAAATCCTCTCACTCTTCCTCTCTCTCTCTCTCTCCCTCCCTCTTCCTCTCTCCCACCCCCCTCTCACTCCTCTCTCTCCCCCCCTCTCTCTCTTTCTGTCTCAATATATCTATCTATCTATCCTTTCTCTCCCTCGCTCTGATAAGATAGTGTGCCTTTTTGTGTCAGCATTGCATAGCTATTTAACAATACTCGTTTAAAAAGTTGTTATTTAGCTTGAAAAGTTTATTTTGTTATTTAAACGTAGTACACAACATTTAAAAGTTGTTAATGTGTGTTCACCAACTTTGGACTTTTTGATGATTCATCTGTTTGAAGTAAAAACGGCGAGCTATAGAAAGAGACTTGGCAAGCAGCTGCGCATGACATTTAGAGTGGGGGGGGGTCGCAAACTCAGTCTTTGTAAAAACTGGCTGCTATGTGTATCGGTCCTAAATTGCAAATCTCTATTTCACTACTTACATGAGTTTATGATATTATATTTGTTACAATTGTTTTAGCCTTGAAAAGGAACACAAAGCACTCGGTGTACGGTTGAAATGTTGAAGTGAATTTCATAATAATCTTCTCAATGGTCGGAAAGTAATATAGGCTAACCTAAATACGAGCAATAAAAACAGCTGTACGAAATAATACCACATTTGTATAAAGGGCAGGCTACACAAAGATTTAATCGTCAGATAACCTCTAAGTGAAAATGAAGCCTGATACTAGCGTTAACCTCCCTCATCTCTGGCTTCAAATATCTACTGGACAATCCGATCATCTCGCTTTACTGCCTTTACACTTAAACAAGTTTTATGAATAATAGTTTAAAGTCAATTCCTACTTATGCCAACAAAATAAATTTTATTAGAGTTACATTCTATTAAATAATTAGAATTATTATAATTAAAGTAACATAACCTATGCGTTAAAACAGCTTTTCTACCACATAACCTACAACATAAAATCAGCTGTTTTATGAAATCATATGTTATCACTTATTGTAAGCAAAATGGGACGAAATAATTATATTGCATACTTTGCCCCTTTTATGAAAAGTTTTTCTCTCATATAAAACTAAAATTCGTTCAATACATTTTAAAAATGAATTAATATTGGAAAAAAACTGTACTAACATCAAGAGTCATCCACTACAAGTTTAAAAAATATATTTGAACTTGAGTGGATGAATAAAAAGCATTTTATTAACGATTGAAAATTTAAACAAGATAAATGAAGGGAGAGGGTTAACTAATAGAAGAAATTGAAAAAAACAATACTAAAATCAATATTTTGCTATGTAGATCACACTTAAATTAGAAGTTAATTAAATAGCATCGTTAGCACTACAGTGTAAGAAATGCTTTTTTTGACATTGTTATAATTTTTCCTTCAAATTAAAGTTGGTGCTTCGTCTTACACACGCTCCTAGGAGATTAGTCTCATTGGCGGCTTCTACAAAGTGCGAACTCAGTCTTCCGTCAATGCCCGTCTTTAATTGGCTAGATCCTGCTCAACGCTCAGTGGATGATTGGAGATAAAAGCGGAAAAATTTGTGTGTTTGACGTAATCATTTTTACCAGGAATATTTAGTTCTTGATACAATACAAACCTAGCAGAATTAGTAGGGAATACGAAAGTCTACAAAACTAGAAAGCTGTGAGTCCCTGAATTTCTTTACTTAAGTATTGTGCTTGTGAAACTTAGGCTTCGGACGTACAGTAGGCAACTGGTAATCGCAACGCAACGTAAACTTGAGTTGCTGTAGAAAAGTTGCTAGTCGGTTTACACGATTGTTCATATAAAGTTGTTAGTTTAGTTGTCAGTTATATCGTCGTCAGAGGAGGATGCCGTCCTTGTCTATATTTTAAAAAAGATGAAAAAATAAATTTCAGCTGGAGAAAGATTAACAATAACACTCAGCTAAGGTTAATTGCTCATTTATGTATTTATTTTTCTGTGTAACTGCAAAACTTGAAATAACATTACATTACAGTGAAATAAAAATTAGTTTTTAAACAAATGCAATTTTATAGTTGAAGTTCCGATTTTATATATTTTGAACAAAATGTTGGTAATCATTTATATCGTCTTGCAGTTGTTAGATAAAAAAAATCATGACCAGAACCAGCAATATTTTGTTTTTTTGACATACTATACCAGTATAATAAACGACTATTCAAAGAAACGATACAAAAATACAAATAAAAACAATAATTATTTAATTACGATAGCACTCTTGAAAAACGCATACACAACACAACAAATACTGCTGGCAACTGAGAAACTAAGCAACGAGTTTACAGCATGTCGTGACCGGAGCAACTCTAGTTTCTGTGTCACTCGCTAGTCGCGTTGCTATCACTTCTCTATGAATATGTGCAAGCAACTCTATATGCTGTGAAAAAGCAATTGAAGTTTGCGTTGCGTTGCCGTCACCAGTTGTCTTCTGTATCTCCGCAGCCCTAGAGCAATTAACAATTCTCCCAACTTTATAATCGTTATATCAATAGCTCAGTGGTACAATATATTACAATGATAATATTGGAAAGAACCCCAATACCCACAAAAAATCTTTTGTGGTACTGGGGTTCTTTCCAATATTTTCATTGTAAAAGAATTATGTTGAAGGTTTTGTTAATTTTTGCGACGTTAGCCGAAACAAGATAAATCAAATTGTATTACGAAGGACTTTGGTTAAAACCTTTCGGAAAACCTACCCGCGTGCTATATAATATCTAAGACATACTTCCCAGAATTCTTAGCCCACTTCTGTTCTGAATTAATATTGTTTAATGCAATTTGTGATTTTGAAATGAAAGTGTGACGGCATTCCTTATGGCTTTCATCGAATAACCTCTTCTCGTAAGACACTGAATTCTATTAAAAACAAATATGTTTCCTTCTCATTCGTTTTTCTTTTCTTTTTCTTATAAATTTACTAACTAACTTTGTTAATACAATTTTTTAAAGTAAAGAACCTTGCGTTGTCCATTTCTCCAATGAGGCGTAAAAAACCATAATTATTTGTTAATTTCAAAATATGTGTTTTTACAAAGATAATGTTTGTTAAAAATAGGTATAGACAGTAGATTAATTTGCTTTCTATTTTAAAATTAACTAGAAGCTGGAGGTTTTCATTTCTCATTGTAATACATATCCAATAAAATGAAGTAACTAGCTATATTAGGCTCCACAGCGTAAGACGATTAGGGTACATAGTATCTCCTCATTCATTCATTTAATAAAGATTGTGTTTCCAAGGTTTCGCGATTACGATACGAATCAAGTTAAGATAGCCTCCGAAGGCTCTTGACTATCTCTGTAAGTCACGGGGCCTTGTTACTCCACTCGCTCAATTTATCTGCCCCATCCTTCCGTCGCTCCTCCCTGCTCTCAGGGTCACTTATCTAGTCACGCGTGACCTGTGTGCATATTCTGCACGTGACACAGTTCATGATTAAATGATTAAGTTATCGTCCGGTTAAAGAACGCACGGCGGCATTCCCGCGGGATACACCGTCGGGGTTGTACGCTTTGCCCCGCAGCTCAAAAGTTAAGTGAACGCTTCTCCAAAGTATTTATTTTTATATTATTTTCAATTTTTTTATTTTGAAATATCCAAACCTTTCGTTTGTATGTTGAACATTAAAGTTTTACTTCTTGATATACTCATCTTCACTCCAGTTAGGAATGTTTGTATATATTTGAGTACATTTTTCTGCCTTTCTTAACACTACAATAATTTCCTTTGTTGACGCGTTTCGGAATGACTTCATTTTCAAAACTTAAAGTTTTACTGTAGCTGCTTCTTTGCTACCGGGTTCAAGAGAGTCAAATATCCCCGTGAATCTGAAATGCATGGAATCTTTTCATACTTAATTTTATTGCATATAGGCTTACTACCTATTTGTATATAGACCTACTACACACTTTGTAGATATTTGTACATATTTGTACTAAGTACTTTACGTAAGTCATTGTTATACCTTTACTAAACCATTTTATAATCATCAACTGAAGTTTTAATTTATCATAGAAATAAAAATATTCATATAATTTTAAAAAATACTAAATATGGTAGTAATATAATAATATAATTTTATCTCGGGAATATATTTTAAAAATTATAACCAAACCTGTAATGTTTCCACATCTTGAAAATACTGTCATATTACAGGAAACCCTTCTTGGTTTAATTTCAACACGAAAGGTAAAATAATGTGGCATTGTCTATTATACCTGTATCTTGAACTTTGTAGCTCATTACGTTCGGTGTAACTAATCAATCACTTTTACATTAGTTTATGACTACTCGAACTTTAAGTTTGTGAATTTGTAAAAACTTACTGAGACAGAACGTTTTCGATCGCTCCGTGGGGATCTTCAGCAATGTCTTCTGCTTGGAGTTGTTAGGTTAAGCGGTGACGGTTTTAAAGGAAGGTTTTCGATAGTATCAATGATAGTGTACAAAAGAAACAGGAAACTAATCACAGACATCAACCATAACCTAGAAATCTTATACATCAACAAAAAAGGACCAAATCTCAACACACTAGAACAATATGAAATTTACAAACACATAAAACCCCAAAATACAAACATATTAAACGAACAAACCCAATACAAATTACACATACTCTTTGACACTATCGAAAACCTGTCTTTAAAACCGTCACCGCTTAACCTAACAACTCCAAGCTGAAAATTTAAACACTGATGAAGATTGCCATGGAGCGATCGAAAACGTTCTGTTTTAGTAAGTTTTTATAAATTTAAAAAATGAATTAAAGTTCGGATAGTCATAAACTAATGTAAAAGCTATTAATATACCTGTTTCTTTGCATCCGGAGTAGTCAGCGCTCCAAATAGACAAATCACTAAACTTACTCTCCAGAAGTTGTTACATTCAGTGTATCACAATTCGAAATTGCTACAGGGCCCTGAAATACTAAAAGGACGTGAACTTCAAAGTAATCCAAGCGATGAGGATCTAATATAGATCTAGATACGTAAGTGATTTTCTGAGGCAAAAGTTTAAAAAATATATCATTTAACCAAAAATAGTTCCGGTCTGCAACCCTAACCTCGAACCTACCGGGACCAATAACCAGCCGCTATTAAACAAAGTACGGAAGAAAATGGTTAAATTAATAACTTAGAAGTCATTATGTTTTCTATTAATTTAAAACCTTATTTGTGGTCTGTTTTAATTAATATGTTAATTAATCTTGCACAGTTTTAATAAACTCACTTCCTATTTAGGCAACCTAGAGTTCACGTAATCATAGAGGCAATGTCAAGGCATTTGTTGCCGCTAATTAAACTATTATTACAAACTTTTATCACGTAACAACACTAGTTTTGTACGTTACACTAGTTTGTGCGTCACATTGCTCGACCGAACGTCGTAAAATAATGAAAATCTACATAAAGAAAATCCATTTCCCTTGAAGGTTTGTTCCTGGTAGCCTCCAGAAACTTGTTGATCCGTTGTGTGCTATAATGTCAAATGATTAAAGCATGAACCTTTTAGCATATCCATAACAGCAGGTTAATATTTTTGGTTCCTGTACAGATTTCTGGTTTTGCCTTTTACGGTTACTTTTACGAGTAATAAAACTAAGTCTTTATTAACCCTCGCTGATATATTTCCTCATTTAATTTTCTGTTGGTTATATTTTAAATCTCCTTAAAATTATTCAAACACATGCTTAACATGGACAGAGGTGTGGCAACAATAAAAATCCATTAAACTATTTCTAAAACAATATGAGGGGGAAACGATTTAAAGAATGAAATTTACTTTTTCAAACATTCAATGAAAGTTTTTCTTTGAAGTTAACGACTGAAATATTAAAAGCCTAGTTTTAAGAAAGTATTATTTATAGTAATAATATTATTATTATTTAATAGTAGTAATAAATTATTACTAATTACTGGTACTAGTATTATTAATAATATAGTAGTATTAATATTTATTTTTAATATTCTTATTTATTACTATAAATAAAGATTATCATTTTCTTATTTTCCAAAGTTATTGTGAACTTGCATACTTTATGTTTGCACGTCATTTCTCTACAGTTATTTATTAATCATAATGTTAAGCAAACACTTGACACTCTAGATTCCTGATTGGGTATTGTTTTCAAGCAACCGACGTGACGTTGAAATTTTATTTATTTTTTACTTAATTAACCTCCAAAAATCCACTGATCAAAGTTGAAAAAAAATCGAAAGGAGGAAACGGTTTTTGTTGGTTATAAGGATACGTGAAGCTAGCGCTAGTAATTGGTCGTTTCACTGATTTGTCGTCAATAATAGCGGCTCATTGACGACGTCATTGCCAGAAGCCCTAATGATGTCTGTTTGTGGAAAGAGAAGCTGAAATGATACAAAATTATGGACGATGGGTTTAATTTTCTTCAACACAAATACATTTTGTAGAACGTAAGCTGTTAAAGAAGGCATGGTATACGCAATTAATGTAGTGTATTAATCAACGAGAGGTTGCATGAAATTAGTCCAGCCAATAGGATTTAAAGTACTAAACGTACTAACGGGTTCGGATCCACATAGTGCAAAAGGATTTTTGTGAGTGTTTTCAGGCCTCAGACCGACTCTGATGTACGTTTCAGTATATTTGAAAGTGTGGAATATATTTATGAGCAATTGAACCAGACTCCTGTCACCATATACTTAATACCTACCATCCTTAAATAGCATATGATAAACAAACAGCTTTCTACCATGTCTCTCTCTTATTAGTCAGTTCTCTACCTTGTCTCTCCTAAGCTAGACAGATCTTAACCATGTCTCTTCCACGTTGGACAGCTCTCGTCTCCCCCACGCTAGATTGATCTACACTGTCTCCCCAACGTTAGGCTTAACTATGTCTCTTCCACGTTGGACAGCTCTCGACACCTTGTTTCCCCCGCGAGAGACAGCTCTCCTCCCTGTCTCCCCCATGCTAGGCAGATCTCCACTCTGTATCCCCCGCTATAGATGGGTCTCTACGTTGTCTTCCTCACGCCAGACAGCTCTACCCTTTCTTCTCATTGTTAGACAGCTCTCTACCTTATCTCCCCCGCGATAGACAGCTCTCCACCCTGTCTCCCTCACGCTACAGCTCTACCCTGTCTTCCCCACGTTATACAGCTACCCTACCTTGTCTCTCCCACGCTAGACAGATCTACTCTGTCTTCCCAACGTTAATTAGATCTCCACCCTGTATCTCCCGCGATAGACAGCTCTCCTACCTTTTCTCCCCCACGCTAGACAGATTATACTCTGTCTTTCCAACGTTAGGCAGATCTCCACCCTGTTTCCCCAGTGATAGACCGCTCTCTAACTTGTCTTCCCTCGCGATAGACAGCTGTACCCTGACTCCCCCACGCTAGACAGATCTACTCTGTCTTCCCAATGTTAGGCAGATCTCTACCCTGTCTCCCCAGTGATAGAAAGCTCTCGTCTCCCCCACGCTAGATAGATCTACTCTGTCTTTCCAACGTTAGGCACCCTGTCTCCCCGCGATAGACAGCTCTCCTACCTTGTCTACCCTGTCTCCCCCGCGATAGACAGCTCTATACCTTGTCTAACACACGTTAGACAGCTCTACCCTGTCTCCCCAACGTTAGGCTTAACTTGTCTCTCACTTTTTTAGTTACCTCACGGTATTAAGAGAGTGCATTATTATGTTGTCTTTCTCAAACAAAAGTTTAACAATAAATAGATAATTTTGATAAAGAAAACCCAATAATATTATTGATTAGCTGGAACTTGTAACTAGTAATTATCATGTCAGTACAGTTACTCTACTACCTGTTAATTTGTAAGAAAATAGTATAAATAAAATATTCAAACAACAACAAGAAATTGCCAACATTTTTAAACGATGCAATGATTACGCAATATCACATAGCGACACTCCGTAATTAATTTACGAATATTCAATGAATGTGATTCCAGTGACGTTAGGAATACTTACACAAAACGTGGTAAATGTACCGAACAGAGAAACATTATTGTTTAATAGGACTTGACTTTCCAACCTTTTTGTATGTGCTTTTACAAGACGATTGTTGAGGAACGAAGCGCATAGCAAAAGTAGAACAGAGCTGAGATAATCGCAGAAAGAAGGTGACATTCTAACCTTAACCGATTTAATGCAATCAATGCTACTTCGATTTGCCTAGGTTTGTAGTGTTGCGTACGGAGTTAATTGTCCAATTACAGTAGTAAAAAGTGTTTAGGAACTTATTGAGGCCAGCCAATGACATTTGCTTTATAGATCATTAAAAAAAAAAAAAACAACAAATCATAAATAAGGAAAAAGAAGCATTTTCTTCTTGGATATTTAATCGCTTTAAGGTTTGTTACTCATCGGAGTTAGTTTGTGTTATTCACAAAAATCTGAGAAGTTCAGAACAATCTTTTTCACTTTTAGAGCGAATTTGTTTCAAGAATGAAGAAAGTTTTTTTATTATTTTATAAGGAATAAATAATAGACTTTACTTCAAATTCAATTAGTTTCACTCAGTAACATATTCATTAATATTAAAGTAATAAATAATTACTCATGTTACCCAACACTTTATTTCCCCATTTTACGAAATTTTTCTCATTATACTCTTCACAGGTGCCTCACTAAATTATTTCCTAGCTCAGTTAAAAATTGACTAAGTGAAACATTTTTGTTTACTTTCAAATTATAATTTATTCTGTTAATATAATTTAAGAGAAATAACAATCTATCTCAAGTAAATATTAAAGTTAGCTTCTATAGATTTGTAGCATCGGTTTATGGCGTAATTCTTCCTGATGTAATTTTTCTTATCAATAACAAGTATTTTTTATTTATTTTGAAAAATATGTTATTCCTTAACTTATCTTTGCAATAATTAAATAATAAAAATATATAAAACTCACAAATATACAATTTTTTATTTCAAACGCGTTTCGACGACTACTTTGTCGTCATCTTCAGTGAAAATACACAAATGAAATTAACTAAAAAATATATATATATATATATATATATATATATATATATATATATATATATATATATATATATATATATTAAACATAACCTATAAAGTTTTAGCAAAGGTAAAAGCAACTTTTACCTTTGCTAAAACTTTATAGGTTATGTTTAATATATATATATATACTTTTTAGTTAATTTCATTTGTGTATTTTCACTGAAGATGACGACAAAGTAGTCGTCGAAACGCGTTTGAAATAAAAAATTGTATATTTGTGAGTTGTATATATTTTTATTATTTAATTATAACTTTCACTCACAAGCCAGCTCGAATATTATTTATTATCTTTGCAATGTTTATTGTTAAAGTATCAAATGCTAAACTATTTAAATAAATCAAGATATTTTTAAAACATGAGAAATTTCTAAGTGACAGAAATTTTCCTAATTTTAGAAATAATTTAAACCTTTAGCTATTAAAACCTTTACCTTTCTAGTTTCTTTGTTAATAAAAATTAAAATTATTGGAAAAAACGGCGTGTGGCACTTGGTGAGTGCCGATAGAAATGACTACGTCTTATCGAGCTTTGTGGCTATATGTGCATTAATAAAATTGTATGTCCGCTTAGTTTTTAATTATTATTAATTTATAATAAGATCACACAAAAAAAGGACTTAAATGATTTTGTGTGGTTTCCTAAATTGCCACACGTTGTTTTTAATTAATTTATTATTTTTTTCTGTTACAATTTTTATTTACATTCTTGAATTTGGAGTCCATTAAGTTCGGTGAATCTTAATTAATCATTTATGATTAATTTTTAAAAAATTATTAATTTTATTTACAATTTAAAAAATTTGTTCAAAATATAGTAGTAATAAAATTTCAAATAACGTAATTATTTAATGAGAATTTACATTCTCATTTCCTCATTTTCACAAAAAAAAGAACTTGATTGATCGAAAATGATTTTGTGTGGTTTTCCTAAATTACCACACGCCGTTTTTTATTTATTTTTTTATCTGTTACAATTTTTGTTTACAGTTTTAAAAACTTTCAAAATTTGTTCAAAATATAATAGTAATAAACATTTTTATAACGTAATTATTGATTGATTATTTACATTCTTATTATTATCTTGTATTTGTGACATAATTACATAATTTTGATTATCATTGTATTCTAAAAAAAAACTATTGGTTTATGATAACTAAAATATGAAATGAAAACTCTTGAATAAATATTTCCTAAATATCTCGTAAATACGGCATCTATTGTTGTTCCATATCTTGTGTTGCATAAGGTAAATTAATAAATTTAAAAAAACTCCTGCCGCAACGTATCCGTCGAGAGTAATACAAGTAAATGTATATCTATATATATATCTAGCGTCTCGTGACGGTTGTGATCGAATCAATCCCGTGCAAAAGCATACAGTCATGCCGAGCGATAAAAGGTAGTCATTTCAAAAAATATTTGATTATTTGAAATCGACAAATTCCAAATAAAAAAAATAGTAACATTATTATGAATGCCAACATAATTATTCGATATTCTTATCGTATTATTTTCTAAACATAATTCATAATACATTAGAAAATACGAAACTTGGAGGTACAATATTGTTCCAGTCGTTGAGACTCTAAGCGTGTACCTCAATAGTTCGTTTACTGTATGTTTCAAAATTGTACTTTGTGCATGGGACGAGCTTTGTTTGGGTCTGTCTTGCTCGGCCTTTACGCGTAAAGGTTTAAACTTATAAATGACATCTATTCGCAATCAAGTTTCACTATGTGAAAGAACATGGATAAAACTATAGTGTGCAACAACTGCATCTCTGTCAAGTTCATGGAAGTTTCCATTGAATAAATAAAGAATACGTACAACAGCTAATTATACTAGTTTTATTATTACGCGAAACCTGTTTTAATAACAAAAAGAAAATAGATACGTGGTAAATCTTAAAAGTTTTTTACCATTTGCATTGTATAACGACTAAAGACATAACGGCACTTAGAAATCTAAGCCAAAGAATGAGGCCTATTGAAATAATGCGGCAGTGTGTGTATGCCAAAGATCGTGAGTGCTGTAGGGAGCGCCATCTACACTTAAGCTCTTAACTTCCGTCAGATTTTGCCATAGATTGATTACTTTCTTTAAATAAAAGAATAACAACTGACCTCGCCAATGTTAACTCTCATTCAGGGCCGGCAAATGTTTTTATTTTATTGTAGAGTGTGTTTAGAAATTCGGTGGAAGTGAATTTGTGTTTAACATTTTTCCAGTTCTTGTATTAGTTCACACTCTTCTTGTTTAAATTTTCAATCGTAAATAAAATACAGTTTGTTCATATACTCTAGTTCAAGTAGCCTACATTTTTGTAAAACTTGTACGGGGTGGCACATGAGGTTAATACAATTTAAAAATATGATTTCATTAATTAAATTTAATAAATTAGTTTTTGAATTTTGTAATCCATTACGTTCGGTGAAACTTAATTAATCACCTTTACTTAGTTTATGACTATTCGAACTTTAATTTTGTAACTTTGTAAAAACTTGAGACAGAACGTTTTCTATCGCTCCGTGGCGATCTTCCTCAGTATCTAAAGTGTAAAAGTGAGAAATTAGTTTTATTTTTATATGGGAGAAAAAGGTTTCACAAAAGGGACAAGGTATGCAATATTGTTAATTCATCTAATTTGGCTTAAAACAAGTGATAACATATGATATCATAAAACAGCTGATTCTATGTTATAGGTCAACGATTCCCAACCTGTGGGTCGCGACCCATTAATGGGTCGCGGAAGGGTTGCTGAGTAGCAAACCTAAAACTATCAGAAAAAATAAACTATCTGGAAAGATCAGAAAAATCGAAGCAAATCGAATCGTATTTTAATAGTTTTATTTTAGGTGTATTCTTAAAACATGGTTCCGTACAGCAATAAAAATAAAACCCACAAACATGGAAAACAAACAATAATAAACATATACGAGTATATGTATATATATATATATATATATATATATATATATATATATATATATATATATAAGTTACGTGTTATATTAAGCACGAAAGGTTTTTAAAAAATGTTTTATTTTTTACAAACCTTAAAAAACCAAGAAACAATAATTTTGACTGTTACATTAATTTTTGCTTGACATAAAAACATTAAAAATTGAAGTACACTCAATTGGAGTGAGAAACGTCTGTACGATACAGTGGCCGCTTGAACACTTTCGGGGGTCCGTTCTCACCATTATATAATACCAAAGCTGCGTAAGCAGGCATTTTCTTAGCACGCATTTAATTATGAAATGTTCACATAAATCGTTCATATAACTTATATATATATATATATATATATATATATATATATATATTCGATACAAATATTGTTTTTTATTCCACCATGGACCATTGGACCGTGGAGATATTCCGATAAGGATATTGGGGTCGCCAGCTGAAAAGGTTGGGAACCACTGTTATAGGTTATGTGATAGATCAGCTGTTTTAACAGATGGGTTATGTTCCTTTATTTTTATTAGTTGTGATTATTTAATGAAAAATAACTGAAATAAAATTTTTCTTTGTTGATAGAGGTAGAAGTGGACTTTAAACATTTTTTTTATATTACTTGTTTTTTTACGAAACTAATACTTAAATTGCCTCATATTAAAAAAAAACAGTTCACGTTTCTGTCGGTTATACACTAAATCCTTACTTTACCATACACGTTTTTATCGTCTAGATTAATTACATTACTCTGCGATTCAATTTCATTTTTTCTGCGTGGTTGAAATAGAAATACTCAAATCATGCTTTCTTTTGTAATGGCCAAAAGAATAAACCTCGCCACGTGTTCTCCATTCTTGTCGTGTTCCCATCACAGACAATTTGCATCTTTCATTGTCCTTCAGTGGAACCTTTACAGCCTGAACAAACTTTCCACGGCTTCTAAACAAAGATTTCCTTGTTGAGGGCATAATTTGTATTCGACGCAATACTAGAGCATTTAGTGTACAATTTCTTCCTAATGTACAGTTTAACTGTATTAGATACAATATCGACTGGAACAGGGGCCCTAAGCGTCACGTGTCCTCATCCCGCCACCGGGCGCATCCACATAGGGTTTCGCTCCACTGGCGCCGTGACCGCCAGTTTCAATCCAATAGTATGAGCGTTTACATCAACGAGAAAGTCGAGAGGGGTAGTGATTAGGTAGATAGATCGAACGTTTTCATGTTGTGTTAAGCACCACTGACTGTTGTCTGTCATTTTGTTGTGCTCCTGTAATAAACTATGAAGTGGTTTCTAATGAACTCTGGGGCCTCAAGGAATATTGTTAAGAAACCTAAACTCCAGACCAATCGTAAATATGACGAAAGCACAATACGACGGGCAATCTGTGCTGGAAAGTTACAGTACGACGTCTATTCGGTGCTGAAAAGCTACAGTACGACGGCCAATCTGTGCTGGAAAGTTACAGTACGACGGTCAATCTGTGATGAAATGCTACAGTACGACGGCCAATCTGTGCTGGAAAGTTACAGTACGACGGCCAATCTGTGCTGAAATACTACAGTACGACGGCCAATCTGTGCTGGAAAGCTACAGTACGATGGCCAATCTGTGCTGGAAAGCCACAGTACGACGGCCAATCTGTGCTGGAAAGCTACAGTACGATGGCCAATATGTGCTGGAAAGCTACAGTACGGCGGCCAATCTGGGCTGGAAAGCTACAGTACGGCGGCCAATCTGTGGTGGAAAGTTATAGTACTAGGACCAATCTGTGCTGGAAAGCTACAGTATGACGGCTTATCTGTGGTGGAAGCTACAGTATGACGGCCAATCTGTGTTGGAAAGCTACAGTACGATGGCCAATCTTTGCTGGAAAGCTACAGTACGACGGCCAATCTGTGCTAGAAAGCTACAGTACGACGGCCAATCTGTGCTGGAAAGCTATAGTACGACGGCCAATCTTTGCTGGAAATTTATAGTACAACGGCCAATCTGTGCTGGAAAGCTACAGTACGACGGTCAATCTGTGCTGGAAAGCTACAGTACGACGACCAATCTGTGCTGAAAAGCTACAGTACGACGGCCAATCTGTGCTGGAAAGCTACAGTACGACGGCCAATCTGTGCTGGAAAGCTAGAGTACGATGGCCAATATGTGCTGGAAAGCTACAGTACGACGGCCAATCTTTGCTGGAAAACTACAGTACGATGGCCAATCTTTGCTGGAAAACTACAGTACGATGGCCAATCTGTGCTGGAAAGCTACAGTACGGCGGCCAATCTGTGCTGGAAAGCTACAGTACGGCGGCCAATCTGTGGTGGAAAGTTATAGTACTAGGACCAATCTGTGCTGGAAAGCTACACTATGACGGCTTACCTGTGGTGGAAGCTACAGTACGACGGCCAATCTGTGCTGGAAAGCTACAGTACGATGGCCAATATGTGCTGGAAAGCTACAGTACGGCGGCCAATCTGGGCTGGAAAGCTACAGTACGGCGGCCAATCTGTGGTGGAAAGTTATAGTACTAGGACCAATCTGTGCTGGAAAGCTACACTATGACGGCTTACCTGTGGTGGAAGCTACAGTATGACGGCCAATCTGTGCTGGAAAGCTACAGTACGACGGCCAATCTGTTCTGGAAAGCTACAGTACGACGGCCAATCTGTGCTGGAAAGCTACAGTACGACGGCCAATCTGTACTGGAAAGCTACAGTACGACGGCCAATCCGTGCTGGAAAGCTACAGTACGACGGCCAATCTGTGCTGGAAAGCTACAGTACGACGGCCAATCTGTGCTGGAAAGCTAGAGTACGATGGCCAATATGTGCTGGAAAGCTAGAGTACGACGGCCAATCTTTGCTGGAAAACTACAGTACGATGGCCAATCTTTGCTGGAAAACTACAGTTCGATGGCCAATCTGTGCTGGAAAGCTACAGTACGGCGGCCAATCTGTGCTGGAAAGCTACAGTACGGCGGCCAATCTGTGGTGGAAAGTTATAGTACTAGGACCAATCTGTGCTGGAAAGCTACACTATGACGGCTTACCTGTGGTGGAAGCTACAGTATGACGGCCAATCTGTGCTGGAAAGCTACAGTACGACGGCCAATCTGTGCTGGAAAGCTACAGTACGACGGCCAATCTGTGCTGGAAAGCTACAGTACGACGGCCAATCTGTACTGGAAAGCTACAGTACGACGGCCAATCCGTGCTGGAAAGCTACAGTACGACGGCCAATCTGTGCTGGAAAGCTACAGTACGACGGCCAATCTGTGCTGGAAAGCTTGAGTACGATGCCAATCTGTGCTGGAAAGCTAGAGTACGATGCCAATCTGTGCTGGAAAGCTACAGTACGACGGCCAATCTGTGCTGGAAAGCTAGAGTACGATGCCAATCTGTGCTGGAAAGCTAGAGTACGATGGCCAATCTGTGCTGGAAAGCTACAGTACGGTTTTATTGTTAAGTCCGGCACAGAAGACGGTGACAATCCCATTCCTCAAAGTGTCGTTTGTTTCCAAACGCTTTCGAACCAAAGTATAAAACTGTCTGTGCTGATACGTCACCAAGCACTCTGAATTGTTCGGTAAGCCGATAACTTAATAACCTGGCTAGTTATAGGATTGGAAAAGATGGAAAGCCTCAAACAATTGGTGAGGCCTATTTTACTACAGGTCGCTGTGGCTATGGTCCAAACTGTGTTAAGAGAAAAGGCAGACAGAGAGATTTAAAAAATACAATTGTCAAGCAATACAGGGAAGAGGCGAATTGGCGAAATGACTTCCAGTATTGAAGAACAACTGTGATTAAAATTTAAAGAATGTACATATTTTGCACTTCAAGTAGACAAAAGCACATAACAAACAGCTACTTGTATTTGTGCGATATGAATATCATGAAGAAATTATAGAAGAGTTTTTGTTCAAAACCATTTGAATTAAATACTACATCAAAACTCATTTTAAAGATAATTGATGAATAAGGGTTTAAAATAGGCATTTCTAGTCAAAGTGTACTGGTTAACGCTCAGGTGAAAGAAAAGCTGTGTCAGGAAAACTGACAAGTCTAAAGAAAGTTGCTCCTAAATGCTGAATTACACATTGTGCAATCCACTATGAAACTTTAGCTGCTAAAGGCATGCCGGGATATTTGACCTCCGTTTTAACAGATGTTGTGAAAGTTATTAACTTTATAAAGGCTAGGACTCCTAATTCAAGAATATTCTCTCCTGGAAGAGTAAAGTTATGGGTGGCAGAAATGGGATGGTTATCTCGTGGGAAACTTTTCTCCCGTCTCTTCTAACTGGAGTTTTAATGGATAGTGATATGAAAAACTTGTTCTGAGATGAAAAAAGGCTGCCAAGATTAGCACATCTGGCTGACAGTTGTGATGTACTCTACACGTTGAGTCTACATATACTCCAGGACTTCATAATCTATTTAGGCTTTAGAATTAGGTTCCTTATAATAGCCTTGAATATTGTTCAATTAAATACGTGTTCAATTCCACTACAATTGTCGTACATGTAAATATGTTTACAGTTTAAAGTATTGACAATGGAGTTAATCCAAAACGCGTCAACGAATAATAAACTTGTATAGATAGAATTATTATTTTAACCTTAGAAATACGGAGATATAATTGAGAAGGTTGAAACCAGACAGAGATTTGTCTTCTAGAGGCAAATATTAGTCTTATTTCGCCATATTGTTTACACTTTCCAAGGTCGAACTTATTACAGTACTTTAAAGAAAGATAAACGTTATTTTAATTGAAGCATTGAAGAGCTGTTTAAATTTAAGTATTAGATACAAAACTACTGATTTAGTTAACTAAACTCCTCAAGTTATTTATTAGAATATTTATCCATTGCCTTCTTTTAGCTCACACTCTCCTTATGTACATCTTGTGAAAATTCCTTCTATTAGCTCACACTCTCCTTATATATATCTTGTGCAAATTCCTTCTATTAGCTCACACTCACCTTATATATATCTTGTGCAAATTCCTTCTATTAGCTCACACTCTCCTTATATACATCTTGTGAAAATTCCTTCTATTAGCTCACACTCTCCTTATATATATCTTGTGCAAATTCCTTCTATTAGCTCACACTCTCCTTATACATATCTTGTGAAAATTCCTTCTATTAGCTCACACTCTCCTTA
The DNA here is from genome assembly GCA_036971475.1 of Prosapia bicincta. Taxonomy (NCBI): domain Eukaryota; kingdom Metazoa; phylum Arthropoda; class Insecta; order Hemiptera; family Cercopidae; genus Prosapia; species Prosapia bicincta. The sequence continues at coordinate 1,888,156 of JBAIZL010000411.1, forward strand.
TATATATCTTGTGCAAATTCCTTCTATTAGCTCACACTCTCCTTATATATATCTTGTTCAAATTCCTTCTATTAGCTCACACTCTCCTTATATATATCTTGTTCAAATTCCTTCTATTAGCTCACACTCTCCTTATATATATCTTGTTCAAATTCCTTCTATTAGCTCACACTCTCCTTATATATATCTTGTGCAAATTCCTTCTATTAGCTCACACTCTCCTTATATATATCTTGTGCAAATTCTTTCTATTAACTCACACTCTACTTATATATATCTTGTGCAAATTCCTTCTATTAGCTCACACTCTCCTTATATATATCGTGTGCAAATTCTTTCTATTAGCTCACACTCTCCTTATATATATCGTGTGCAAATTCCTTCTATTAGCTCACACTCTCCTTATATATATCTTGTGCAAATTCCTTTTATTAGCTCACACTCTCCTTATATATATCTTGTACAAATTCTTTCTATTAGCTCACACTCTCCTTATATATATCTTGTGCAAATTCCTTCTATTAGCTCACACTCTCCTTATATATATCTTGTGCAAATTCCTTCTATTAGCTCACACTCTCCTTATATATATCTTGTTCAAATTCCTTCTATTAGGTCACACTCTCCTTATATATATCTTGTTCAAATTCCTTCTATTAGCTCACACTCTCCTTATATATATCTTGTGCAAATTCCTTCTATTAGCTCACACTCTCCTTATATATATGGTGTGCAAATTCTTTCTATTAGCTCACACTCTCCTTATATATATCTTGTGCAAATTCCTTCTATTAGCTCACACTCTCCTTATATATATCGTGTGCAAATTCCTTCTATTAGCTCACACTCTCCTTATATATATCTTGTGCAAATTCCTTTTATTAGCTCACACTCTCCTTATATATATCTTGTACAAATTCTTTCTATTAGCTCACACTCTCCTTATATATATCTTGTGCAAATTCCTTCTATTAGCTCACACTCTCCTTATATATATCTTGTGCAAATTCCTTCTATTAGCTCACACTCTCCTTATATATATCTTGTGCAAATTCCTTCTATTAGCTCACACTCTCCTTATATATATCTTGTGAAAACTCCTTCTATTAGCTCACACTCTCCTTATATATATCTTGTGCAAATTCCTTCTATTAGCTCACACTCTCCTTATATATATCTTGTGCAAATTCCTTCTATTAGCTCACACTCTCCTTATATATATCTTGTGCAATTTCCTTCTATTACCTCACACTCTCCTTATATATATCTTGTGCAAATTCCTTCTATTAGCTCACACTCTCCTTATATATATCTTGTGCAAATTCCTTCTATTAGCTCACACTCTCCTTATATATATCTTGTGCAAATTCCTTCTATTAGCTCACACTCTCCTTATATATATCTTGTGCAAATTCCTTCTATTAGCTCACACTCTCCTTATATATATCTTGTGCAAATTCCTTCTATTAGCTCACACTCTCCTTATATATATCTTGTGCAAATTCCTTCTATTAGCTCACACTCTCCTTATATATATCTTGTGCAAATTCCTTTTATTAGCTCACACTCTCCTTATATATATCTTGTGCAAATTCCTTCTATTAGCTCACACTCTCCTTATATATATCTTGTGCAAATTCCTTCTATTAGCTCACACTCTCCTTATATATATCTTGTGCAAATTCCTTCTATTAGCTCCACTCTCCTTATATATATCTTGTGCAAATTCCTTCTATTAGCTCACACTCTCCTTATATATATCTTGTGCAAATTCCTTCTATTAGCTCACACTCTCCTTATATATATCTTGTGCAAATTCCTTTTATTAGCTCACACTCTCCTTATATATATCTTGTGCAAATTCCTTCTATTAGCTCACACTCTCCTTATATATATCTTGTGCAAATTCTTTCTATTAGCTCACACTCTCCTTATATATATCTTATGCAAATTCCTTCTATTAGCTCACACTCTCCTTATATATATCTTGTGCAAATTCCTTTTATTAGCTCACACTCTCCTTATATATATATATATCTTGTTCAAATTCCTTCTATTAGCTCACACTCTCCTTATATATATCTTGTGCAAATTCCTTCTATTAGCTCACACTCTCCTTGTATATATCTTGTGCAAATTCCTTCTATTAGCTCACACTCTCCTTATATATATCTTGTGCAAATTCCTTCTTTTAGCTCACACTCTCCTTATATATATCTTGTGAAAATTCCTTCTTTTAGTTCACACTCTCCTTATATATATCTTGTGCAAATTCCTTCTATTAGCTCACACTCTCCTTATATATATCTTGTGCAAATTCCTTCTATTAGCTCACACTCTCCTTATATACATCTTGTGCAAATTCCTTCTTTTAGCTCACACTCTCCTTATATATATCTTGTTCAAATTCCTTCTATTAGCTCACACTCTCCTTATATATATCTTGTGCAAAATCCTTCTTTTAGCTCACACTCTCCTTATATATATCTTGTTCAAATTCCTTCTATTAGCTCACACTCTCCTTATATATATATCTTGTGCAAATTCCTTCTATTAGCTCACACTCTCCTTATATATATCTTGTTCAAATTCCTTCTATTAGCTCACACTCTCCTTATATATATCTTTTGCAAATTCCTTCTATTAGCTCACACTCTCCTTATATATATCTTGTTCAAATTCCTTCTATTAGCTCACACTCTCCTTATATATATCTTGTTCAAATTCCTTCTATTAGCTCACACTCTCCTTATATATATCTTGTTCAAATTCCTTCTATTAGCTCACACTCTCCTTATATATATCTTGTTCAAATTCCTTCTATTAGCTCACACTCTCCTTATATATATCTTGTTCAAATTCCTTCTATTAGCTCACACTCTCCTTATATATATCTTGTGCAAATTCCTTCTATTAGCTCACACTCTCCTTATATATATCTTGTCCAAATTCCTTCTATTAGCTCACACTCTCCTTATATATATCTTGTGAAAATTCCTTCTTTTAGTTCACACTCTCCTTATATATATCTTGTGAAAATTCCTTCTATTAGCTCACACTCTCCTTATATATATCTTGTTCAAATTCCTTCTATTAGCTCACACTCTCCTTATATATATCTTGTGCAAATTCCTTCTATTAGCTCACACTCTCCTTATATATATCTTGTGCAAATTCCTTCTATTAGCTCACACTCTCCTTATATATATCTTGTGAAAATTCCTTCTTTTAGTTCACACTCTCCTTATATATATCTTGTGCAAATTCCTTCTATTAGCTCTCACTCTCCTTATATATATCTTGTGCAAATTCCTTCTATTAGCTCACACTCTCCTTATATACATCTTGTGCAAATTCCTTCTTTTAGCTCAAACTCTCCTTATATATATCTTGTTCAAATTCCTTCTATTAGCTCACACTCTCCTTATATATATCTTGTGCAAAATCCTTCTTTTAGCTCACACTCTCCTTATATATATCTTGTTCAAATTCCTTCTATTAGCTCACACTCTCCTTATATATATCTTGTGCAAATTCCTTCTATTAGCTCACACTCTCCTTATATATATCTTTTGCAAATTCCTTCTATTAGCTCACACTCTCCTTATATATATCTTGTGCAAATTCCTTCTATTAGCTCACACTCTCCTTATATATATCTTGTTCAAATTCCTTCTATTAGCTCACACTCTCCTTATATATATCTTGTTCAAATTCCTTCTATTAGCTCACACTCTCCTTATATATATCTTGTTCAAATTCCTTCTATTAGCTCACACTCTCCTTATATATATCTTGTTCAAATTCCTTCTATTAGCTCACACTCTCCTTATATATATCTTGTTCAAATTCCTTCTATTAGCTCACACTCTCCTTATATATATCTTGTGCAAATTCCTTCTATTAGCTCACACTCTCCTTATATACATCTTGTGCAAATTCCTTCTTTTAGCTCACACTCTCCTTATATATATCTTGTTCAAATTCCTTCTATTAGCTCACACTCTCCTTATATATATCTTGTGCAAATTCCTTCTTTTAGCTCACACTCTCCTTATATATATCTTGTGAAAATTCCATCCATTAGCTCACACTCTCCTTATATATATCTTGTTCAAATTCCTTCTATTAGCTCACACTCTCCTTATATATATCTTGTGCAAATTCCTTCTATTAGCTCACACTCTCCTTATATATATCTTGTGCAAATTCCTTCTTTTAGCTCACACTCTCCTTATATATATCTTGTGCAAGTTCCTTCTTTTAGCTCACACTCTCCTTATATATATCTTGTTCAAATTCCTTCTATTAGCTCACACTCTCCTTATATATATCTTGTGCAAAT